>BMAV01018043.1:186196-206742 GCA_019973955.1 Trichonephila inaurata madagascariensis | reverse complement strand
AAGACGATATTTTTAAACAGAAAACATCAAAATTCTTCTTATTCTTTTAATTTTATACCGAATGGATCATGAAAGAACTGTAGTAAAAACACAAGGACGCAAGCTGAAATCTCTATTCAATCAAATACATCATTGTAGTATAACAGGAAATGTGTATGAGTGTACTAATAATTCACAGTAAATTTAACTATCTTCAGAAATTTTGGCAGTGAGGTGGACAGCTTATGAGTCCTTACTCCGGTTTCTGATTTCCCGACCCATTCCCGGGAATGTAATTGTCGTTCCCAGGATTCCCGAAAATACGTCAAAATTTCAAAAAATTTAAAAACAAGTTATTTTAAAATAAACTGAACAATAATTACATAAAATAAGGATACATACAAATCCCAAAATTAATACTTATTTACATAATGAGCTAAAAATACAAAAAATGTTTTATAAATTGATTATTCATTTTTACAATAGGATTTCAGAAAGCATAAGTAATTCAAACTTTTATCACTCAGCCTAGTTCTAAGGTTTGTGACGTACAATCTGTCAGCAGAAAATGCTCTCTTTGCTTCAACTGACGTTGGAAGAATTGTTTTTAAAGCTTCACATAGTTTTATAATGTTTGGGGATGGATTTTCAGGTGAGTCGAACAACTGCATCTCTTGTTTCATGATTTTGTTGAAACTATTACTTTTTTTTTGGTTGAACAATATAAAACTTTTGTTTTAGAGTAAATTGCTTTCTCTAATTTTTCGTTCCAACGTCAGAAGTTTTTCTTTCAAAATCTCCATGCTCTTTTCTTCTGAGTGCAAAGAGTTGGATATTGACTCTTGAAAGGTGATTTTTTGAACAATTTTACTATACGTTTCTAAGCCCCGTGCGATTCCCGGGAACGAAGCATAATTCCCGGGAATAGAAAAAAATATTGTTATCTTATGATTTCCCGGGAACGCCTCACTTTGTCTTTACTGCCTCACTATGTCTCAAACGAGGGAAGTCTTAACATCACTAATAATGTAAATCTAGTTCAACGTTTATAAAACTTAACTGAGCCAAGCTTTCCGAGATATGCATTTTATATAGAATAGGAGTTTCTTTTCTCTGTCCTTCGGTTGTGGCCCAACCTTGAGCATGTAAGTATAAAATTAAAAATTTTCACAACTTTCTAACAGGTTCCACGCGAACCCCACCCAACTGCGGTAACCTCTTTAGGGATTTCCCAGGGAAACTTTGGAAAGAGGCCTCTAATGCATTCTTCAGACAAATGAGGCTACTGGAGCAGACTTGATCTTATTTATCGAAAATCTCTTTAACGCAGCCCAAAACAACCCCTGCCCAATGGAATTGCATCACTCCTTAATATTACGGAAAAGAAAGAGCAAAAAATCACCCTGATTTAATTTATCTGGAATATTTTATTTGTACAACAAATGGAATCATAAGCCAATAAAAATTAAGTATTGAAAGAGATCAAAACTCTTAAATTGACCATTTTAATCAATATCAGAAGAGATAACGTATAAAGGGTTAGTTGCAGTTAATTTCCTCATGCAGCATTGGAATTTATACAATATTATACACAATCCCTCAAAATCAATGAATTTGTTACTTAATTATAATTTAGCTATCGGGTGACGCCGGAAACTGCCCTCTCTTTTAACTTCCATGTTTCAATTCACCGTATGTGTGTGAGGGCTTTTGAACCCGACAAACTCAAATCACATCAGCCCTTTTACGTAATAGATCTCTAACTGAATAAATATTATGTTACAATCTTACTATTATGGTGACAAGCTCGATACCATGGCCAACTCATATGGATTGGCTTATTAACTGTTTATTAACATCACACTTTAGAGCAATGCCTTGGCCTCGATAACTTGGCTCCAAATTACGAGGTCCGTCGCCAAAAGCTTTCGGGTAGCTGAACAGTGCGACTTTAATATCCACTCACTCTTGGCCTCGATAGTTGAGTGGTCAGGGACGCAAACTCGTGTCCGGTGATGTTTTTGACGAGTCGTGGGCTCTAGTTCTGGTGCCACTAACCTGCCCTTCAGAGAGGCACACGTTAAATGTGTCCAAGCTCAGAATCTTCACACTGGCGTAGTGTACAAGTTTGGAGAGTGCTGTAACAGCTCAAGTGACGTCCTTGTGACTTCACCGTGGCTTAAAATTAGAGGTCATTTGCCAATAGCCCTCGTCTTGCTTCAAAGTGCGACGTTATTAAACAATAAATCAACTGAAGCAACACAAAGGCTATTGGCGATGGACCTAGAAATTTTGGACCATGATGAAGTGACGAGGAGACCACACCTGAGCATCCCATTTTCCAAACTTCCAAGCAGTTCCAAGGTGAGAATGAGCTTCGACAGATTCATTGTGCTTCAGCCCTCTACATGGTGGGTTCAAATTATATGCAAATTTTCCATTATCTTATTAGGAAGCCCATGCAAACTTCTCCGCCACCCTTGTGTTAGATATGGTGGTTCCTATCATAGTTACTGATTGTTGTCCTTATGTAATGAACGCGCGTAAACATGAAGAAAAAAAAACCAATGCTTCTTTAAAAAATAATTATGATAGTTAAGGCATGCACAAATGTACCGTATATGTGAATCTTTTATATTCGAAATTAATAACTTTCAACTCAGATAGGGGTTATTTAATGTATTTTTTTTGTTTATTATAGCTGATTTTTTATTAGTAAGTGGTGTAGTGTGGGGACTGAGTGAGTGAGTGAGTGAATATTAATGTTGCACTGTTAAGCTACACGAGGGCTTTTGGCGACGAGCCTTGTAATTTTGAAGGTAAAGTGACGAGGACGACACCTGAGCTGGAGCCCCCCTCTCCTAACTACCACACCAACGGGAGGACGTTTGAGCTCTCGACAGATTTAACGTGCATCGCTCCCTTACACGGTGGGTCTTTAGTAGTACTGGGCTCGAACTCGTGACAAGCCAGCCACGATCCGATACCTTGACCACTAGGCTACCGCGGCCACGTGTAGTGTGGGGAATGCTCCCTCGAATATTGTTCTCTGTACTTGAGGTAACTCAAAATATACAATCATTTTAATCTTCCTTGAGTGAGTCTTTTGTTTCTTAATACTTAAAAATATTTTTCAGAATTCTGAAAATTCACATGAGTCATCAAAAGAGACACAAAAATAGTTTCTGGAACAACTGTGCAAATATAATTTTATGTGTGTGAAAACATTTATTATTTTTTGCTCTTCCCGATACACTTCATTGCATTAAAATCGATGCAGCATTCCAGATGTGAGGAAAAAAGTACAATTTCCATAGAATTATCAATACGTTCATGACTTCAAAATGGTTGGGTGATGGGAGACTTAATGGAAAATTTATTAAAACCGGAGCAATAGCACACTTAAAATGTTCCTTACCAAAAAGAAACGATTTCTGAGTATATCAAAGTATGGCAATGGAGCACCTTATGGATAATAGAGAAAGGAATACCCACTCAAATGGAGCCCTGTCATTTGACCGTGGCTCAAAATTACGAGGTCCATCGCCAGTAGCAAAATTATTGGTGCGATGATAATGGGTTAAATTTATGTGACGTCATAGTCACAGGATAACTACTATTACATGTTCCAAGCTAATAATTTCATGTGCCATACTGTTGCCAATTTTTATTGTTTACAGAAACTTTCTTTTAAACATATTTGTCTACAATAATAACGTACGCAGGTAAACGAAATACACTTTATTTTAAAGTACATGTACAGCATAAGAATTTTTCTTTCTCTAAAAAGTTTTTTAAAGTTAATCTTAAGAAAACTTAGGATTTCTTTCTACAATTATATCAAATTTGAATTTAATCTAAATTTTACAAGTAGATTAACAAGTACAAATCTAAAGTCAGTTTTGAGTTCGTTGGAGATCACGTGATTGTATTTATCATGTGACCGTTATGAACTGAGTCCATTAAACAATCCCCATGATGAAAGAAGGCACATTGTATTTAAATAATAGATTATAATAATCACTGGCGTAGAGCTAATCCTGTGTTGCCCCTGTATCAAAATTCCTTGGGGGCCCTTTTTTTAGAAAAGAAATAAAAGAGACTTATTTTTGAAAGTGCCAGAATGTTACACATAACGTGGCCCCTGTAGCTTGGGGGCCCCGTATTATTGATACGGTGTTCGCTACGCCCCTGATAATAATATAAAACACTAATGAAAAGCAAGAGTGTAACTACCGCCGTATGAATCGTATCAATGACATTGGTAGTGGCGTAACGGAGAATATTAGGGTCCTCCTGCAAAGTCAGGTTTTGACCCCAACGTTACACCACTGAACAGGGGGCCCCTAAACGCGTACGCAAAAAATCGTAAAATGTTAAGGGGTGACAAAGAAGGGCTTCTAAGAAATTAAGATACAAGGCCCACTCAGGACAAACTACGCCAGTGATAGAAAGTAAGATCATGTGACACCGCCTTGTTCCATGAGTGCTGCGACGTTTTCACGTCACACAGCCGAAAAATCGGCTTCTTTTTGTGGATAGGATAACACCACTCTTATGCACACGTGAACCTCGAATATTGCGGGGTCTTGCCATCTGAAATCACCCCGGCAACCTATGACAGTGAGAAAACCCAACAACTGGACACCTGAGAGCAGTGGCGTAACGGAGAATATTAGCCCCCCCCCTGCGAAGTCAGGTTTTGTGCTCCAAACAGCAGCTTACAAAGGGTACATAGACATTGGACCCCTTAGAATCCTGGCCCCCCCGCAATGCGGGGGTTGTGGGAGTGTACGTTACGCCCCTAACTGTGAATCAGAAACTTCGAGTGTAATTGGAGGTGTCAGAAAGAAGCAGCCCCATGGAGTGGAGAGGGATTCCGTGGAAAACATATCGAAGCGTCTCCTCCCTCACAAATAGCATATTCACACAAAACACTAATCAAATACTCAATATCATGAATAACTTCAATGTAAATGTACATGCTGCAATAAATAACTGTGGCGAAATAAACCAAATATTTAATTTCTTAACTCTCACGCTACAATTGTATCCATGTAGTGTAATGGATAGCGTGTTGAACTTCCAATCCAAAGGTCGTGGGTTCGATTCCCATCTAGAATGGCCTAATTTCTGAGAATGTGATTTCTTTTTTAGTAGTCAAAGTATCGGATTATGGCTGGCGTGTCACGAGTTCGAGCCCAGAACCACTAAAGACCCATCGTGTAGGGGAGCGATGCACGTTAAATCTGTCGAGAACTCAAACGTCCTCCCTTTGATGTGGGGTGGTTGTTAGGAAAGGGGGTGCCAGCTCAGGTGTCGTCCTCGTCACTTGACCATGGTTCAAAATGACAAGGTCCGTCGCCAAAATGCCCTCGTGTAGCTGAACAGTGCGACGTTAATATTCACTTACTCATGCTACCATTAATTTTTTCAAACGTCACAGTGTGTTATATGGTCTAAAATTATTTTCAACATGCTATTGCTGTAAATAAGGAAAAAAAAATAATAAAACAATCATATGTTTTTGGTTGAAGTGTCTGCAACAAGAAGCACTGAGTGAATCTCAACAACGCCGTCATCAGCTGAGTTGCGGTAGGAGTTTTCCTGGATTTTCGTCTCGCATTACATCCCTCTGAACCGTCTGGAAGCGTTTGTTTCCAAACATCGTGAGAGCGAATCGAATCAAAACAAACCTGGATGTGTTTTGAGCAACCGAAATAAACCTCTCTTCTAGGCACGGGGAAGCGAAGCGCGAAGGAATGTGTATCCTGACCCCGTTTCGCTTTTTTTCCTGCAGGTGGTTGTTTTCCTGCTTCTCTCGTTTACAAACAAGGCGAGGTGAGTGAACCCACATTCACGGACACTTTTCCCCATGCAAATCACCCACAGTGCCCTACATCGGATTTTAACCTTTGGGTTCGGTACCGCTACGCAGTCTTTATCTTCCAAAAAACCCAACACGCTCCACTGCCCCACGACACGCGTTCTTTTTTTCTGCCGATGGTATCCTCGGAAAACCTCTCCGGTTCAGAAGAATTCGTTTCATTTGTTTATCTTTTATCGAGGTGAGATTTAAAATAGACCCATTCCTCAAATGATTCTGTTTACGTCGCAACAACGTTTACTTCGATTCGATTGAACGACGCAGCGTGGCGATGCGGATGACAGCCGAGATCGTTAGCACACGAAAACAAGAACTTTCTCTCTTCGAATTTTGACATTTTTCTGTGTTGGGATTCTGAAATTCCCGTTTCAAGAGCTTATGCTCAGCATTCGAAAAACGCATTGTTACGGACTTCGTAATTTCAGAAAATTCTTAGATGATAGGAGCAGTGGCGTAACGGAGAATAATAAGGCCTTCCCCAGAAAGTGGTGGCCGCGGTTGCCGAGTGGTATAGGTATAGGATCGCGGCTGGTTTTGTCACGAGTTGGAGCCCAGTACCACTGAAGACACACCGTGTAGGGCAGCGATGCACTCTAAATCTGTCGAGAGCTGAAACGTCCTCCCGTTGGTGTGGTAGTTAGGAGAGGGGAGTGCCAGCTCAGGTGTCGTCCACGTCACTTTACCATGGTTCAAAATGACGTGGTCTATCGCCAAAAGCCCTCGTGTAGCTGAACAGTGCGACGTTAATATTCACTCACTCATTCACTCCCCAGAAAGTGTTTTGGGTCCCAAGCCAGATCTTACAAAGGATTGCAAGACCATAACATAACATAGGCTTTGGGCCCCCGCAATACAGGGGTTGCGGAAACGTATGTTACACCACTGGATAGGACGACATTTGAGCTGGTATCTCTGCTGTGCACTTCTCGAAGGCACGTGAAAGCTTTCGCAGAGAGGATGAGTAATGTGGGGTGCCATCTCAGATGTCGACCTCGTTGTCTAATCTTGGTTCAGGAAAGTGAGAACTATATTAACGTCGCATTATAAAGCAACACGAGGGCTATTGGCGACGGACCTCTTATTTTAAATTTAGGTCAAGAGACGGTGTCGACACCTGAGCAGACACCCCTCTCTTAACAACCTCACGGCACCAATTGGAGGTCATGGAGTCTTGACAGATTTGATGTACATCGTCCTCCTCTACACGGCGGGTCTTCAGTGGCACTAGGACTCGGAACCCGCGACTCTTCAGCCACGAGTTCATGACCATAACCACTATGCTACAACTACCATCAATGTTGGTTTTAAAAGTACGAGGGATATTTGTTGCGGTTAGCCAATCCTTGTGCCGGATAAAATACATATTGCAAGAAACAAAACAAAACAAATCACTCACAATTTCTTAATAAATTGGGTTAAAACCATGAAGTTTAACAAAATTAACATGAATGAGATTAGTGTGTTAATTAAACAAAAAACTCTTTCAGCACTATGCGTCATGATGTTCATTAGTTGTACAGTATGTGAAGGGTAAAGATAGTTTGCAGTGGCGTAACGAAGAATATTAGGGCCCCCTTGCAAAGTCTGGTTTTGGGCCCCAAGCCGAACCTTACAAAGGCGTCAGTCAAGCTGTGCCCCCCCCCCCGAATTCTAAGGAGCAGCAAGGGTGTACGCAACGCCGGAGATAGTTTGGTTGGTTGAGAAAGGGTAACGGGCTTAGGTCTTAATCTTCTGAAGACCTTTCCGAGCAGTTGCTAATAAACCTCGTAAACTATGATTCGTACAGGTACAGTTCCTTGGGTATTTTTTATATACACCCAAAGAAGAATCTAGCTGTGTAGAGTTTGGGCTCTATTTTCGGGATATCCAGTATATGTACTTCATTCTATTCATCAAAATATATTTATTTACAACATTTACTCAGTAACTGAGATTTTATCTTCAAACAAATTTTTAATGCTGAATTTGCTTGCGTGTTTACTCAACTCTACGTACTAAGTAATAGAAACTATGGAGTCCTTGCCATTGGAATATTTCTTACCATTTTTCCCATCGCAGGGTTGTCGAAAGCGAGATTTATGACTGTTATATAACGTTCGCTTCGGGGTGATGGAATCGAAGTATTTGCGCTTACGCAAGCGCGGCTAATAAATTGTTTCTACTCGCTCCGAAAGGCCTTCGCGAGAACTACTGTTGCAATGGCCTAGCACCAAGGTTGTTGGTCTTTAGAGGATTACGGGGCGGATATGGCAAAGCTTTCTTTCTGGAAGGAGATTTTAAGCAAAGGAAGGAAATTTGAGTGAAAGGTTCATGGAACTGCGACGGTGAAAACTTTTGACGCGTCTATGAATAAAATGTAGAAAAGGAAATCGTATTTCTGACAGGTTTTAATTCTCCATCTGATTGCTATTGAAAGAGAAGTTTTGAAAGTACTTCATCAATCATACACATACGGAAATTAAGCAGTTTACAATGATGCCACTAAAAATAATTATAAGAATTTAAAAATAATAATGAATGGGAATTAAAAACGAAAAAAAAAGAAAGAAAAAGAAAAAGTAGCAAACCAACAATATTAAAGTTAAATACAGTTATAAATAAATCAAAATAGAAAGAGCGAAAAATGAGAGAACAGATTATTTGAAATTTAATTAAAAATAGAAACAATAGTATGATTATTAATAGAATGAAAATAAAATTTATTTTGAAGAATAAATAATACTTAAATTTAAAAAAAGATTTTAAAAAATTTAATTACATTTTTACAAATTGCATAGTAAAAAAGCCAGAAAGAAAAAATAAATTTAAAAGAATATTTAGGATAAATTTGAATATAAAATATAACAAGAATATTGATAACAAAGCAATTTCAAATAGAAAAAGCAAAAACATAAAAATAAATAAATAAATTTCTTGTCTTTAAAATTCAAATGTTTTAAACATTTCAAAAACAAAATGGATGAATATATAGGGTATAACTTAAGCCTTTATATTTAAATTACCTTTTAAAAATCACCTCTGTCTGTGAATGCTTTTATTTAAAAATTTCGATGAAGGCGTCACTAAACGGAAAAAAGTTGCAAAAGGATTGTGAATTAAATTGTATTGAAAATGAATGGCTCCCTTTTTCTCACGTGCTGTTGCCAAATGAATTTCACTAAATAGTTATTCTTTCGAAACACAGTAAACTGTCAAGTTCTTAGCTTTATGGGCATGTTTTTAATACAACTTCGCCCAAGAATTAAAATAGCAGTTGCGATAACTTTGTTCTTGGTAAGAATTCTAAAATTCTCCTCTTCTTGAATTTCGATAATAAGAAAGGTAAGAAATATTTCTTTTCCGATCGAATGAGAAAAAATACATTTTTAAAACACATGGAAATCTTTTGTAGTATTATGTAAAGTTATAAGATACGAGTTTCTCAATTTAAAATGTGTTTAATGACACCTACATCAAATCTCAAGCAGTGTGATGGTTTATTTGAGCGTTAATTTTTAAATCTATCATTTAAATCGAATAGTTTTAATATTTCTATACTGCTGCAAAATGCATCGTCAATCAGAAAAAAAATCACTTTTTGATAATATCGTACAAAATGTGTGTATATTTTGTTCTCTTCAAAGCAGTAACAAATCCTCATTGTTTTAAAAACAAATTCCCACACGTTTTAGATGGGATGTGCTATGAATTTAGCATTTGTGCCAGAAAAAAAGGCGTCATAAAAACATATTTGTGGAAAATGGACGGGAAAAAAACCGTATCATTGTAGGCCAAAAAACAAACAAATAAACAAAACAAACAAACAAACAAAAACCCAGAGGTAGGAGAAAGATTTTATCAATTTTCTTTCTAAGCATAATCCAATAGATCCAATGACTTTAACTGATGTTTCAGTTACTTTCTTAAAGTTTCGCATAATACAAAAGTAAAATGTAATATGTTTATGATGAAAAATATTCCCGAAAAAGATTAAAAAACCAAACAAACAGTTAATCAGAAACAAATCTTCCGAGCACATTTACAGTATCTCTACATTGTATACATACATAATATTTACATGACGCTATTTTTCAAATAATAATGTGCAAATATTAAACTGTCTTGCTATCATGAATAAAAAAAATGCGAAATATCTTCATATAGACTTCCAAAAACAACAACATCAAGAAAAAAAAACTCTACATTATTCCAAGAAGTCGTTAAATGACGACATTCTCTTGTATTCGAAACACGCCATAATCTCTGTTTGTTGGTCACGAGAAGTCCTTTTAAACCTACTTGTGTGTACTCTTTACGGCTTGGTACTTGGAAAAGTGACTTCTTCGAGAAGGTCTTTCCAAGATTAGGCACTTCCAGAGACTTCATTCAGTAAAGGCGAGATATCAGTGGAATGCTTGTCCTTATCTTTGTTCAACATTCCTCGACAAGCTCTCTCCGCAAATATTCGTTATCAGTGAATGGGCTCAAGACGATGTTCCCCACTTTTATTTGCTGAATCACTTGCGATGTCGAGATAAAATACGTGAATGAGGGTGTAAACATTATGAGGTAAAAATACTTGGGTAGTATTTTTACCTGATTTTGTAACTCATGCCATACAGAGAACAAACGTTGGTCTGTTAATGAAAAACATTGTGTCGAAGGTATCATTGACATACAGGTGAACATACCGAGATTCTGTCTTGTGGTTACCACTGTCCGGTTGGTGAAAAAAAAAACAACGGTTGTATCAGTTGAGAGGTACGATAGAGGCCAGTGGCGTAACGGAGAACAATTGGGCCCTCTTGTAAAGTCAGGTTTTGGTCCACCAAGTTGAATTTTACAAAGGGTAGGTACTTGGCGGCAGTCAGGCTTTGGGCCCCTAGAACCCTGCCCTCCCCGAGACGCGAGGGTTGCGGGGGTGTACGTTACACCATTGAGAGAGACAATTTAAGTGAATGAAGGCTTTTTGAAACAAAGAAGGCTTGCATACATTTAAATTTCGTCATTCTTAATCTTGCTAATTGATCTTGAAATCAATACATAATAGAAAGCCAGAAATATGTCGCTAGTCAAAAATATGGAATATGAAATGACTGTGGAAATCGAATGAATTTTAAATCAAATCCTGGGGAGAAGGGTTTTTGTATTCTCCGTCCTTCAAGTAAGTCTCTAAAGACAGTCTCCTACGGAATAATAGGGGCTAAAATTCTTCAAAGTTGTAATGAAGAAGTTAGGCAACACTGAGATTTGGATTATACATAACTTCAGAGCAACTCGAGTGGACTATTGAAAACGGTTACAAGTTAATATCGAGCAAATATCGTGGACAAAAAAATAAGTAGAGAAGAATGCATTAGGGGAAAAAAAAAGACTATGAAGAGAATGTGAAGTCCTCCTGCATTTGATAAAGTCACTTTTATTGTAGCTAGATAGCTTTTCGGTCACAAGATTCAATATAATCATATGAAATGAGATTATCATGAAAATGAGACCACAGGACTGGACCTATTAAATATATACTAGTTGGTGGATTTATCCCATAGAGCAGTGGTCTCCAATCCCCGGACCGTAGACCGGTACCCTTCCGTGGATTAAAAAGTACTGGGGCACACAAGGAACATTAAATTGTTTCCGATTTTTTAATTGTGGAGCAGTTTGTGCGACTTTTTATGAAAATCATTCTAAATTCTATGTTAAAAATCACTTTATATTCATATTTTGGTGTAACTGTATTTTGTTCTGAAAGCATATTTAAATATATATAATTAAATTAAAATTATTAAATCAAAACAAAATAAATATAAACAACGATAAAAAAAAGGTTGAGGACTACTGACATATATGGAGCATGCGTTTCTTTCAGATATTGGCTCAAGTATTGTTCCTGTTACTTAGGCAGGTACTTCATCATTCTGAGTTATGGCTAATTATTAATTGCATAGCATAATGAAAATCTGGTTGTAAAAACTTCTTACTATATAAACCTCTTTGTATCTAATCTTCTATTATCATTTCATTCTTTAAAGCTTTTGACTAAAATAACTTTCAAACACAACTTTAAATCTGAAGACAAGAATTGTGTGTGGGGGGTGATCCTTTATGTGCCACTTTTGTTCCTGATGCTGTAAAAAAGTTACTGAGGCACTCTTTAGACTGTCTGAGATCTCATCTCTTATTTATCGGCATTGCCGAGTTCCAAGATTGTATTCTTTGTGAGGCTCATGAACCTACGACAACTAAACATTAAGACGTGTGCATTACTTTAAGGCAGGGGTGGTGAACCTTTTTGGATCAACGTGCCATTTTTTCTAAAGAAGTGCTTAATGAGGCATATACGTGGCGTCAAATAATTTTGACGCGATAAGTCGTCAAAACTCGTTATTTACTACGAAAAAATACCCTTTGCACTGTATAGGTGTAAATGTTTTATTTATATATGTAATTCAAATTAAAGTAACAGTGTGACTTCTGTTGTTGCAGATTAAATGATAAATAATTTATATTAAGTTTGTAAGATGTGATGCATGCTTTTAGTAGAATGCATGTTGAATTGGAGTCATCTACCAAATGGTTTCTAAACAAATAATTATTTTTGCTGTGGTTCACTTTTTTGACAAGAGGATTTGTAATTTGCTTCAAAATGCCGTTTTACAGATGATGTTCTGCATACCACTGTTCCAGAACATAAAACACACTCCGCTTTGTCGCCAATGCCAAGTTTCTAGATTCGCTAACTTTGAAATTCTTTGTTACACTTACTATCTAGCCCTTTTTGTACTTTTGCTAAATTAGCCATTTACAAAACAGTTAAAAATCGTAAAAAAAGCACAAATAAACTTTTACAGTAGTTTCAACGAAATTGTCTATGTTATGCGTAGACAAATTTTACTTCATAAGCAACTGCAGTCCACGACGTAACTAAGACAGGGCAATAACAAACGAGTGTGCATTTATTCGTAAAAAATGAATGCCGCATTTATTCGTAAATGCCGCATTTATTCGTAATACTCTTCATGGTGAACCTTGTTATTTTGAAATAAAATGCAAACCATTTTGATTGCTCGCGTGCCCAAAATATTGTGTCGCGTGCCATTGATGGCACGCGTGTCACTGGTTCGTCATCCCTGCACTAAGGGGCATAGATTGTATTGTTGAGAAATATTGGTGAGTTCGTGTACTGATGATATAAGTGCTAATTTGTGGATGGCATTTGTTAAATTTATTCCTTTATTTTGTCTCTTCTGGAGGAATTGTGAATCATTTGCCGGATTTACCGTTTATTATTAATTCTTAAACACACAACTCTCTCTCGCTCAGACCTTCTCAATGGTGCGAATTCAAGAGGAGTTGTCAATATCGTTTGAAATTTGTAATGGAGTTAGACAGGGAGGTGCATTGGCATGTTTTTTGTTTAACATAGCTCTAGAGAGGGGGATCAGGGATGCTGGAATAAATACTACAGGTACTATATTTAGTAAATTAATATATATTCTGGCGTATGCCGATGATGTGGACATTATCGCAAGATCTAGAGCTGCATTGGGCGAGAGTTTTCTAGAACTGGAGAGATCTGCTAGAAAAATGAAACAAGAATGAATATGGAGGTGACAAAATATATGTATTGTGGTAGGTTGGAAACCATCCCTTATTGGTTTGAAATAGAATCCTTTAAATTTGAATCTGTAAAAAATTTTACTTATCTTTGATCAGAAGTAAATTACCAAAATGACATGAATCCAGAAATCAGAAAGAGAATTACTGCAGATAATCGCTGTTTCTTTGCTTTCAGATCGTTACTAGTCTCACTTAATAAAAAAAAAGACAAAAATCCTGTTATATAAGGTACTAATTAAATCAGCTTTGACTTATGCCTCAGAGACATGGACCTTGACGAAAAAAGAAGATCTTGGCGACTTTTGAAAGGAAGGTCCTGCGAACTATATTTGGTGCTGTTCTCAATAATAATCGTTGGAGAAAAAGATATAATTTTGGAATATATTAGATTTTTAATAGTGATGATATTATTAAGTCCATAAAACTATGTAGAATGAGATGGGCAGGGCATATTGTAAGAATGAGCCCAGAACGAACAGCAATGGAAATTTTTAATGCAACTCCCTCTAATAAAAGAGACCCAAAATGACAGAGAAAGATTGCGTGAAAGAGGACTTTGCCATTCTAAAGGGGAAGAACTGGAGATCAATTGCTGGGAGAAGGGCAGAATGGGAAAAACTTCTAAGGAAGGCTCAGGCCCACAAAGGGCTGTCATGCCAATGCTGATGATGAAACACACTACTCTATATACAATTATACACATTATAGAATCTTAGGAAAAATTACAGACATCTCCTTCGTCATCCTGCCTGCGAGACCACGTTTTCCATTCTACACTGTCCTTCCTGATCAATGGAAAAACCAGTTCTCACTCCACAGAAGCGCCCTCTTTTCTAACCAACAGTGTGCTACAAGCCAAGCCTCCAACCATGCTTTTATAGAATCCTTGTTTGATATCTGGGACAGAAGATTCCCGAGAAAAATGCAGTTCGAGAGTTCTTTTAATTAATTTAATAAAACAAAATTTTGAAACCCACATGGATTTAACTTCGATCAGATATGTTCTTTAGATCCAATCCAACATCCTCCATGAGGTCGCGGTAGTCGAGTTTTGTAGTTGGCGTTGTTTATGTCGAATCTTGTGAGTTCAAGTCCTGGTTCCACTAAAGATTCGGCAAATAGAAGGGCCAATGCAAGTTTAAATCTGTCGAAGCTCAAAGGCCTCACATGGAGGAGGAGGGACGAGTATCGTCCATGTCACTTAAGTGTGGCTCAAAATTACGAGGTCTGTTGCCAGTGGCGTAAGGGAGAACATTAGGGCCCTCCCTGCAAAGTCAGATTTTGTCTTTAATATTGTATAAATTGGTTTAATACCTACTCTTGGCTTCAGTCAGGCTTTGGGTCCCATAGAATCCTGTTTCTCCCCCCGCAATGCGGGGGTTTCGGGGGGGGGAGGTGTACGTTACGCCACTGCCTGTTGTTAGTAGCCTTCATCTTACTTCAAAATGAGACATAAATAAGCAATCAATCAACATCTTCCGTTCAATTTTGAATAAGTTTCTATTATTCTTCCTCTTTCTGATTAATTGCTTTTTACTGTTTATGTTCAGTTTTTATAAGGTTGGTGGGGTACATGAACAAATTAAATGTGTGGAATTCCAACACTATAACAAATCGATTTAAGTATGATAAGAAAGGTTCATGACTGGAATTGTTAGCTACAGATAGATGTTTTTTAGTATGATTTCCAATGTTAAAATTATACCAGCATGGGATCTTATAATCACAAGTGAAAAGCTTGTGTGTGAACGGTCATCAAATAACGTTCAATTCAATTAATTTTAGAAATTAATTGTATAATCACATTTCTTTTCATTTCTCTGAAATTGCCACAAAATATTCTTCATTCTAGAGAGAAAAAATATCTTTAACTTATCAGTATTTCATAACTGAGAGTAAAAGCATACTTGTTCTTGCAACAACTCAAAAATGTGCTTTCTCATTTATAATCCAAGAATTGTATGAATGCTTGTATATTGAAAAGGATAAAGTAAATATGTAAGGATAAAAGAGAAATTCAAATTGCATTCCTCAAAATAAGAATATTTTGCTTTCCTCGAAAGAGGCGCGGCGCATTTCTAGAATTTTTACGGCCTGTGATTTTAAAAGTAAAAATTCACATCAATTCATTCATCATTCATTCAATTGTCGTACTTTTATTTAACTCTCCTGTATTATAAACACTGTTTTTAAAATTTCAGAAAATTAAGGCATTATGTGTGCTGATAGAATTTTATGAAGCTCAGTATTCATCGCTTTCAATTTTTAGAAATGAAAATGATGGTTTCTTGGCTTAGGTCCGCAACGAAGCGGGGGGAATTAAAATATCAGTTAATATTTCCAAATGGTTTTACAAGAAAAAGACTGAAGATAATATTGTGTCACTCTTGGAACACTCAGAACACGTAATCTGCTTACTCTTTTCTGACAGAGAAATTTTTTTTCGACTATTCCACTAAGATTGTCTTGTGTGTAATAACTTTTTTACAAATTTCAAAATCACACATTTCCGTACTGGTCATTCCGTACTAAATTTAATGTGTACCTCAGCAGATTTAGCTTGTGTCCTTCCAAACTTAGTCACTGCAATGTTGGTGGTGAACAAAGCGTTGAACATCTGATCTAGAAAGGAAGAAAATGCATGTAAAAAAAAAGGCTAAACTGCATGCTCTTAAAATCAACTGGCCTCCTAATTTTTTTCAGCTTGTTACAAGTAAAGCTTCTTTCACATTATTTTGTAACTTTAATGATTTGATTTTGTAATTTTTTAAAATTTTTTTATAACTTCTCTGTTTTGGTTTTGATACGTAATTGTTTAATTTTGTAATGCACTTGTTTGTCTTTGTAACTTATATATTTTTGTTATTTAATTTGTTTCGTAATTTTTGTTTTGTTATTTTTTTATTTTATTTATCTTATTTTATTTTTTTACTTCTGTCGTAAGCCCCGTGTAATATTTGTGCGAGGAGATTATTTGATCTGTCTTCAATTACAAAAATATTCATGGCGCTATTTTTAAAATCATAGCACATTCAAAATCGGAGCATGACATATTTGCAGATATTTCTATAGTTATTTTACAAGACAGAATTTATTAGAACTGCTATAAAACAAACTAGACATAATTTACACGGCAATCATCTTTTGAATATCCTCCCGTAAACAAATCTGTAGGTCCCTGTTGCCAAAACATGTTTACTAAATAAGCTCTTCAGAGTGTAATGAACACGATTCTTTAATAACATCATTTCTGAATTTCATACTGTGAAGACCGTGACTTATGGATCCTTGTTTGTTTGCGTCTCCGTGCTTTTCGCTTTCAGCGCGAATGCAAATCATTCCAGAAGTTCAAGTGACGGGAACGTGTTGCTTTTGACCTACATGCATTCCAAGTTGTAATCGAAGTGCGCTTGTCATTGTCCTACTTTATCGTGAAAGGATTTACTCTAATGTCACTGCTATCCTAGACGATGAAACTCAATCATTCTCGCATCGAGTTTAACTTTCTTCCAATTAAAACGCTTCGTTCCAGCCTTTTTTATATCATCATTTGTTTTCCAATCCTGTGTTTCTTTCATTTATTATTTTTTTTTTTGTCATTTCATTCAAATATATGAGATTATGAGTAATACTACTCAAGAACTCTTTCAAAGACTGATTAGTCGTCGCGTTAACAAAGAGGTCATGGATGCGAGTTTTTAGACACAGATGCCAAAGATTGAACTACCTCAGTGGCGTAACGTACACCCCTTCAATCCCGCATTGCGGGGAGGCCCAGGAGTTCTAGGGAGCGCAAAGACTGCCTGATGCCAAGCACGTATTTGGGCTTGAGGTCCTGTACTTGACTTTGCAGGCGGGTGCTAATATTCTCCGTTACGCCACTGAACTACATGCTTGATTCCTGATTCCTCAAGACCTACAGTCTGGAATAAATAGGACTCCTGCGAACCAAACCTCAGTCCTGACGTGGCGGGGTGTGGACTTCAGGACATATAGACAAAAATCAGATTTTGTCATTGTCACTTGATCGTGGATTCTAAATTACGAAGTTTGTCCTCAGTTTTTCTCTAATGGGACATTAATTTTAAGTTGAATTACTTAAAAATTGAATATCATTTTAAGTTATAGAAGGTCCACATCGCCAAAAGCCCTTGTGTTGCTTAAGAGTGCGACTTTAGTAAAACTTTCACGCGAGGTTAATATAATTCTTACTCACTCACTCAGTATATGACAATACATCATACATTTTACAAAATTTATTAGAACCTCTCTCTTAAAAGTCGGGGCTGCGGTAGCCCAGTGGTTAAGGTATCGGACCATGGCAGGCATGTCATGAGTTCGAGCCCAGCACCACTAAAGACCCGCCGTGTAGGGCAGCGATGCACGTTAAATCTGTCGAGAGCTGAAACGTCCTCCCGTTGGTGTGGTGTGGTAGTTAGGAGAGGGGGGTGCCAGCTCAGGTGTCGTCCACGTCACTTGACCATGGTTCAAAATTACGTGGTCCGTCGCCAAAAGCCCTCGTGTAGCTAAACAGTGCGACGTTAATATTCACTCACTCACTCACTCTCTTAAAAGTCTTCATATGAAGGGTTAGAGATTCCAATAGTAGTTCAATTATATATAGTAAATCTTATCCTCTGATATCTTCTATCATTAGCTCTTAGTATATGTAGCCGAATATAATGTGTTGTTACATATGGCTTTACTGTGAAAGGATCAATCCAAAGGTATAAAACAGCGCACATATCACACAAGAACAATGATAATTAATAAAAACAGAGCAAACATTTAAGGTAAAAACCAGGACAAGTTAACATGGGAACAAAAGAAAAAGTTAAAAAATTTAAACAAGAAAAGGAACATAAGATATGTAGTCTTGACAAAGATTCACGACAGTTCTGGCATTCCAGTATAATTTACTCATCTGACCACGGTTTTGAGACTCTTTATTTAGGTCTGAGCCTATAAGAAGCTCTACATCCATGATGCCCGAATTACAAATTTGGCATATACTAGATGGAAAGATGCCTATTTTATTAAGATAATGTGCCATGCACAATCAATCAGGGTCTGTTTACAGTCTGAAATTTGCCACAGCATCTTTACGGGTCTTTTGACAAAACTTTTTCGAACTGTATTGAATGTTAGCCCAGGATTTGCTTGTTGATTTTGCAGCCTGGCCAGATTTAAGAGTATCCACTAATTTCTCAAAAATATGTGTTTCAAGTGACTCTGGAGGAAGTGGTTTATTGTCTTGTGGCTCAAGTGTTCCTCTCTTGGCAGTAAGTTTGTCTTTTTGTTACCGTCGATTCCCATATGTGAAGGGATCCATTGTAAAACGATTGTTTTGTTGTATTTATACAGAAACTTCAAGGTTTGTTTTATTTCCGAGATAATCTGGGTGTCTGTGTAATGGCTTATACACCTACAACCTGGATGGCTGCTTTGTAATCGACTAGAATAACTGCTTTAGAGAAACAGTTCAATACAACGTTTATAGAATTAAATCAATCCCCTCTTTCAAGCTATATTTAAAATGAAGTAGTTTCGGGCTATGGTACATGGTATGGAATTCAATTCCACTACAGATCATTTTTGGAGGCTCAAAATTCTCACGTTGACTTGGTGTGGAAAGTTGGAGAGTGGGTGCCAGCTCAGATATCGTCTTCGTCGCTTGACTGTGCTTCCTAGTTACTAGCTACTTCGTCAATAGTCCTAGTATTTCTTCTAGGTGTCACATAATCACGATAGTCAAGTGGTGTAAAATAGTTAATTAGGGTGTTTCAGAAATTTTAACCAACACTGTGAAAAATTCTGGAGACGTAGAAAATTACCACTATCTAAGTCAATTTGGCAACACTATACAAATAATATATTGTGCGAGTTATGGTATAGATATTGGAAAAACGCTAGTGCCAGCCCTCGCGCCAGTTGGGATTAGTTTTTGTATCTGCCTATTTGATCTTTGAGCACTTCTGCATCAAATATTCATCAAAATTTGATTCTTCATGTAAAAGCAAACACTGGCTACTTCACTGGCATCAATGCTGGGTCTTAACTTGGGTGGGGAATTGAATCATATTTATTACGTCAATGAATCTTTTTCAAATACATTTTTTTCTTTGATTCGTGTATCTTGTTTATACATCTCTACACATAAAGAGTTGCTAAACTGTTTGGTTCGAATATCCGAAGTCATTAGGGGAAAAAAATTGAGATGACCTGTTGTAGAGAATGGATGATTGGAGCAGATATTATCATTATATTTACTATCAGTACATCTATTGACTGGTACAAGCTCATTTTATCAACAAAAAGAAAATAGTAATTACGCGCCTAACGTATTCAACAACAAAAAGATGACGATGAATTTTTTAAACCTTACTGTAATCTGACAGTTAACGGGTGATAAAGTTTGACATTTTACAACTTATCGTGTATAATATCTTTACCCTAAATGTATTTGCCTCAAACTATTTGATAAAATCAACATTTGCTTAGAATGGGAAATGTCTTTCTTAGTACCCCTTACTTCTCGTGCAATACTTGCAAATCGAAAATCAAAACCAATGATTTTAAAACTAATGCAAGACATTTTACTTGCTTTTTTTTTACCAAGACATTTAAACCTCTCATTATTAACCCAGTTCTCGGAGGTATCGACGTTTTCGAGGACTGGGAACGTTACCCAGAAGGAATGCTGGGAAACCGCTGAAGCGTCGCGCGACGACATTCCTTCGAAGGCAAAATCTGTTTGCGTTCGCGTAACCTTCCGCCAGCGTAAACAAAGGGTTGAGAGCCTCGAGGGCGAGAGGCCCACTTCTCTCGTTCTCATGAATGAATGGGATGGCGACCGGATGCGAAATCCATTCACGTTCTTTGCCCACTCGACTAGAGAGAGACACGTCACCTCGCGGTTGCACGACGGATTAGGTGGCTCGCCCGCAATCAAAACAAACAAACAACGCATTCTCAATGTGCAACCGCAGACTCAATTGGCGGTTATCTGATGACTCGTTCTCTCAATGGATTGGTTCAGTTTTGTTATGCTGTCACAACAGCTGCGTAATTATGTATTGGTAGC
>BMAV01018043.1:138867-178365 GCA_019973955.1 Trichonephila inaurata madagascariensis | reverse complement strand
TCAGGCTTTGAGCTCCCTAGTATCTGCCCAGGGGTGACTCAAGGACCGGACAAACCGGACCCCTGTCCGGGGCGGCATTTGGATTGAATTTGGAAGAAAAAAAAATGGTTTTGTTTGTTACAAAAAATTTTGAAAATTTTGAGAATTTGGTATTCCATTTATTGTATCTTCCTTATTTTGTACCTCTGTATGTTTAATATCAGTTTTCTTTTTTTTTTATTTTGAAACTTAAGAGTTCACGGCAGGATTATATGTTCAATGGTGAAATTTTTATAAGTTAACATATCTTTCACTAGTAACTTTCTCCCCATCCTGGAGCGAGGTCACTACGGACATATATTTTTCCCATACGAAGTCCAGAGTCTGCAATCCAAAACAGAACAGGGCCAATAAAAGTTCTTTGCAGGTAGAGAGTCACAGGAGATGTTTCATTTTAGTCATGAGAGAGAGAGTGTAGAGAGTTACTATAAATTAAAATAAACATTTGTGATCCCCGCCACCAGTAGATTGTTTTTAGAAAAATTTGACACATGCTGAAATATTGGCGATTCCTTCTTACATTTTTACTCGTTTGAATTAATAACAGATAATTATGTTCTTAATTTCGAATTATTTCGTATTTAACTTAAAATAATATTATATTTGTATTATTATGCTGCGTTTTTGTTAGCAAGAATTATTAAAGTTTTTTTTAGGTGTGTATCTATGTGAACAATTTATCTTTTTTTAATTATAATTTTTTTGCTTTGGAGACAGGAGCGGTATTTTCCATTTTTGTCTGGGGCGGCAAAACTGCTAGAGCCGGCCCTGATCTGCCCCAACCACAATGCAGGGGCTTACGTTACGCCCCTGTCTCCATCTCTGGCTGTTATTCGAACTCAAGTAACGGCATCAATCGGCAAATACAAATATTAGCAGATTAAAAAAAAATTTGGTTCCCATCGTGTTGATTTGTTTGACTTTTTGAGCGATTATAATGAAATATTGATGTTTAAAATGAGAATAATAAATTTCTCGTCGTTTTATTTCATTACGTAAGTCCTGTGTCATGTACACATTTCTTTGGGGGAGGGTGTGAAAAGCACAAAGTTGAGCATTACTGTTCCAAAATGCAAACTATCCCACAGGCGTATCCCATGAGTCTGACCCTTATCGGCTCGGTCATGAGTGGAGGTGTGTCACTGCGGCGTAAACAAGTCGTCGAGTGACAAGTGATTCAGGTGATAATGGAACGACGAGCGTCATGGGACGGAGTGAAACACGGCCAGCGGGTCAGCTGAGATGAATGGTTCATGTGAACCGGTTCATGGTCACCCTTTCCATTCGCTATGTGAAAACGGTTCAGAAAAGGAAACTGAGATGTCAAAAATCTTCTAGTCACACGTAATTAGTTGTTTGGAAGTAAAAACTAGCAGTTTTTAACTATGTAATGCTTATGAAAAATTTAAATATACTCCAATACAAATATTTTAAAATCCTATTGTCATTTTTGGCCATGGTTCACAATTAAAGGGTCCATATCCAACAGTTAAATGTTATTTCTAAGTGAAAGGTCAATAAATAAACAGGCAATCAAATGCAAAATAAAGAAGTCATTGTGTGGCATATTAGTAATATATAACGTAAAATGATTTTAGCATATTAACTATAATATAAAATATCTAGTTAATTTAAGATTAATAAGTAATATAAAAAAAAATTCAAGTCAATTCCTACTTAGATCAACAAAGAAAATTTTTATTTTAGCTACTTTTTATTAAATAGTTACAATTAATATAAATATGTATATACATAGGACAGAGTCATTACGAAAAGTGGTAATTTTTATTCATTATCATTTAAGTATCGTATTGTCATCCAAAACAATCGTGTCTATAAAATTTCAGTTCAACTGAATGTTTTAAAACGTGAGAAAAGAACCTTTTCACACACACACAAGTTTTGACACAAGTCGCCAAAAGAGTCGGTAAGTCACCAAAAATGATGCCAACGTGGCTGTGTGTGTGTATTTGTAATTCTTCAAATAATTAGTTTTAATCAATTAATTCTTATTAATTATAATTAAATTACTGTATTATCCAAAATAATCATATATATAAAATTTCAGCTCAATGGAGCGCTTTAAAATGTATTTTATTAACGATTAAAAGTTCCACCAAGATAAATAAATATATAGAGTGTGTGAGCTCTAATGGTGTGTAGAGGAATTGTGTGAAAAAGCGAGGTCTTTCGCCAGTTGCCAATTGCACTGTTCTAGCATGACATTGAAAATTAAACTAAGAAAAGAGCAGTGGAAAGAATTGATCCTCAAACTTCTTGCAAATTTTAAGTGATGAGAGTGAGTGAAGATTATATTAAAGTCGCACTTCAAAGCATCACCAGGGCTATTGGTAACATAATTTTGAACCTTGGTTAAGTAACAATGACGACACCTAAGCTGTGGAAACCCCTCTCCTATCTATCACACTTTATTAACGGAAGAGCATTGAGTCTCGAGAGATTTAACGTGCATCGGTCCCCTCTACACGGCAGGTTTTCAGTGGCACCAGGACTCGAACCTAGTTTTAAGGGCTAAGTTCGAAAAACTTAGATCACACACATGGTTTCAACTTGTAAAATTCATCTCCAATGTGATATGTTTGCTTTAAAGTCTATTAATAAAATCAAAATTAATTTATAGTAAATACATTATATTTTCGACTTTTAGTGATCCCCCCCCCCATGGGGCTTGGGATTACGGTAGCGGTCTCGAAATCGTGAGCTGTATGTCGCGGAGCCACTGAAGACCCGCCGTGTAGAGGTAGCTGGTACACGTTAAACCTTTCGGCGGTCAAAATCTTCCCGTTGAGGTAGTGCTGTAGTTGGGAAATGGAGGTGCCCTCTCAGGTGTCCTCGTCACTTGGCAGTATCTTAAGTAAGTGAATATTAACGTCGCACTATTCAGCCATTCGAGGGCTTTTGGCGACGGACCTCGTCATTTTGAACCATGGTCAAGTGACGCGGACGACACCTTTGCTGGCACTCCTCTCCCCTAACTACCACACCTCACTAACTGGAGAACGTTTGAGCCTCGACATATTTAACGTGAATCAGCCTGCACGGCGGGTCTTCAGCGTGACTAGGCTCGAGCTCAAGACATGCTTGCCACGAGTCCGTTACCTTGACCACTAGGCTACCGCGGCCACGACCGGGATTCAAATTTACGAGGTCCGTCGCCAATATATAGCTATCTTGTTTTATATATATTTATAGTAATACGTTAATATAACTCTCACTCTTTCAAGTGTTCGCCTAGTCATTTCATATCCTTTCCTTTCTTCTATTTAAGGAGCTTGTGACGAAGCATATCTCTTTCCCCTATTTTCCAACAGATCCCTTGCCGACAGAAGCTGCGAAAATTCCGGGAATTTCCCTAATTGCTGGGAAGGAATTTCGTAGCTGGATGGTCGAGTTTCGGCACCTTTTTTGCCCAGCTGACCGGAAAAAGAGAAAAAAGACTGGATCTTTGTAGGGAGCGGTTCGGCCGTCCCTTGAGCGATAGGAAGAGCGATAACGAGCCCGCGAAGTACAGCGGTCTCCTGGCTTGAAAGATCGAGGAAACGAGAGAGAGTACGGAAGAGATTCGAAGTGATTACGGATGAGCCCGTGAAGTACAGCCGTCTCCTGGCTTGGAAAATCCAGGAACGGAAGAGAGTGCGAAAGAGACTCTAAATTGATATTGAACTGTAATTAGAATATACCCTTTTATTTATTATTTTGATGAATTTCATGTTGAAATAAATAGTTAACCCAGAGCTGAGAGAAGTCATTACAAGCTGTAATAGATCCCTGATACAAGTTTGGTGCACTTGTTTCAGCAACCATCCTACGCCAACGAAACCAATCAACAAACCAAAATAAAATCCGCGCGAAGCTTTATTTTCATTTAATTTAGAAAACTGTTGTTTTAACGTAAGGCTTGTGGCACATTGTAGGCTTCTGTTTTCTTGTGGTGTGGGCGGATGGTGTTTTAGATGGTAATGCATCACCTCAAGTGCTCAAACGAGGCCCTTTGCTCAGTTCTGAAATACTGTGATTTTATATTTATCTAACAAAACCTTTAGACGTATTACATGTACAAATAGTGATTCAAGTGTATCAAATTCGATGCTATTTGATAACGCATGTTGTGCAAATCTCCATAGAACGCGTGGAGAATACGTTAGATATTGTTGCGTATAAATATGTAGAAATACTTTCTATAAGATGTAAACACTTACAAAGGCTAAGATCCAGTTTACAGTTTGATAAAAGTAACGATGCAGAGATAGTAAGGGATGAATTTAGTCACCGATACGTAACGAAAAATAAATAACATAGAAATACAAATTAAGCAATGTTATTTACTATTTACCACAAAGGGAAAAATTCAGCTTTTGATCATCAAATGACATTTCGTTTTGAATCGATAGTTTCCATAATATAAGAGGACAACATAATACTATTTGAAACAATTATTTTTTTGTTAAAAATCCATAGTTACGAAATAAAAATATTGTTGCTGATATTTGAAATGTGCAAAATTAGAGCGATTTATGAAATGTTACTTGCACTTAAGTCCGCTCCTAACGAGGGGGCCGTGGTAGCCAAATGGATATGATCAACGGTCGCCAAACTTTTTGACCTCACGGACCAGTAAATTAATAATTTATATCCCACGGACCACTAATAGGATTTTGTGAATGTTAAATATATTAATTAAAAAGTAATTGTGATCTAAGAACGCAATCAATGCATCTCAACTCTTTGACCGGAACATCCGTCTCTCAGACAGGGATGATTTGCTTTGATGCCTGTAGATAACGCTGTGGTGTGATTTTTGGGGTGGGCTGCCGTGACATCTTCAGCTGGGCTCTACCCAGTGAGAGGATCTCGTGGTGGTACTTGGCGATTTTTTTCAACCCACGATATGTCCGATTTTTCTTATCTATCACCGTCTATCATACCGATATTCTTATAGTTTTTTCGTGTTTGGTATTATTATTTTTAATTACTGTTACATGAATATAAATAATTTTTAATCAGTTTTTATAAAAATACTAGTCGCAATTCTAGTAATAAAAATACATTGTTGTGCTTGATTTAACCCCACACATCTTATTTGAGCCGTACTCTATTTCATGAGCTATAAGGACATTTAAAACAGTCCTTAAGGTAATAAAATTCAAAAAAAAATTACGTACCCGTCTGTCAGATGGATGCCTCTCAGTGAGGCAAAAAAATTGATGTTCCGGCCAGAGAGTTAAAACATAACTTAACATAAGAGAGTATATTCCACATTTTTCTGGGGCCCAGCGAAATTTCCTCGCGGACCACCACTTTGGCAACCTCTGGTTATGATCACGATTTCGTGGCTGGATCCGCCGTGTAGGAAGGCTGATGCACGTTGAAGTTATCTAGGCTAAATTTCCTCTCCGATTGATTGATTGAATATTAACGTCGCACTGTTTAGCAACACGAGGGCTTTGGCGACGGACCACGTTATTTTGAACCATGGTCAAGTGACGTGGACGACACCTGAGCTGGCACCCCCCTCTCCTAACTACCACACCACACCAACGGGGAAATTTCCTCTCGAAGGTGTGGTGTAATAGTTTAGAGAGAAGAGTTTTACCTGCTCAGGTGCCGTTCTCGTCGTTTGACCGAGGTTGAAAATTACGAGATCAGACTACAATAATCCTTATGTTGCTTCTTTATAGTGCGACGTTTATAAAACTCTCACTCAATCCGCTTATGTTTTTTTTTGTCAGATCTTTCGTCGTGTCTTTTTACTTTGAAATGTCTGCGGGTGTTAAGGTAATAAGATGGCGCTGTGTTTTAACAGCAGTGTTGGGCAATTGTATCCCCGATAGTGTGGGGAAATTATGTGTATGGCAGGAGAGAGAGTAGCATATGAGGTAGAATCTGACAGTAGAGTTTGTGAGGTAGCTGTAGTAGTTGTAAAATAAAATTGTTATTTGTTATTAGAGTGGCAGAGTTAGTTTTAGATAGTATCATCACACACATCACAGCGGGGATTGAATTTGGCCACACCTCTTCAAAACCAAAAGACATAATATTTGCTACTGACCAGCAGTGTTGCACACAGGAATTTTTCAAGGAAGGGGGGTCCAGGGTTGAAAGTCCACCATTCTCGTATTGTATCTCCCATAAGCCGCCAACCAAATTCTTTTGATTTTGTCGATTGTCGAAACAAAAAACAGTAAAAGATAAATCATTGAATAAATAATTAGCATAAATTAATAAAACTAATTATCAATAACAAATATTTAATTAAATTTTACGTACTATATACATGGGATTATATACAATAGGAAAAAAATGCAAGGGAGATGGGGGATGTCCGACCCCGCACTCCTTCCCCTTGCGTGTGGTACTGCTGACTAGCTGAAACTGAAATAATAATTTCAATAATAATTGATCCTTACATCCCTCTACTGAGACGAATGAATCATCTGCAGCGATGAGAGATCTGGAGAAGCTCAAAAAATAACTGCTGTCCAATATAACTTAATAACAGAGTTGTTTCAAAATATATTCCAATAGTCGAGAATTTGCATAAGTTTAAAAAAAAAGTGTGAAGTGGGAATTTTTAAGTTCCTTTTTTAATTTTGATCGTTAACTCAATTCATTCGTTGTATTGACAAATATTTAATTTTTTGCTTTCCATATGAATTAACCTAGAGTTAGAAACTACAGATTAACTCTGTGGAATATCATAGAAGAAACCCTAAATAAGAAATAAAGACAAATAAAGGTGGAAACGAAACTTTGCTGCAGTCAAGGTGAAGCCTTCCACTAGCCTTGTAAGATGAGGCCAAGTCTTTACAAAGAAATCAGCGGACTTGCGTCCTTTTGGCTGGCGAAGACCTTCGGAATTCATTCTCATCTTTGATTAGGAGGTGATTAAGCCTTTGAAAAGATTATATACGAAAAGTATTCATTCACATATTTGTAACCACGGTAGCTAAGTGGTCATGGTCGTGAACTCATGACCAACGTTGGTGCATGTTGCGTTGTGGGTTCCAGATAGGGTGTCACTGCAGACCCTTCGTGTAGAGCTGTGCTCGCCAACCTTTTTATCGACAAGGACCGGTCAACGTTTGATAATTTTTCCGCGGCCATCTAAGGCGTGGAATGTTGATTGTTTATATTTTAAACTATTTTTATTTATTAATTTTTATTTAATTGTATTTAAACATGCCTTCACACAAAATAAAATGCAGTTACACCAAAAAATAAATATGAAGTCATTTAACATTGTATATATATATATATAAACCTATGTCGGGATAATAGCCTTTGTTGCTCTAAATCCCTAATAAAGATATTAACTGTAAAACTATGTCAATTCTTACTTGGGTCAAAAAAGAAAAAAAATTATTTTGGTTACTTTTTATTAAATAATTAAAATTTATAAAAATATGTGCATACATATGACAGAATCACACTATTAAGTGTCAAAATAGAAAGCGATTTTCCTTGCCATTTTCCATTTTTCTTTCTATATGTTGAGTTGGACTATTATTTTTGTTTGTTTCTATTTATTTTCATTAATTAAATTAAATAATTCTAATTAAATAGTAGAGTAAAAATAAATCACATTCCCAGGAATTAGGCCATCCCAGGTGGGATTCAAATCCACGACCTTTGGATTAAAAGTCCAACGCGCTATCCATTGCGCTACAGGTTCACAACGAGAGATTCTCCCTTTTATATATGTGTTGGATTATTATATTTTTGTTTTTTACCATTTTATAATTAATTAATGGGTATTTGAAAAAATTGTATTAGCATCAAGTGTCATCCACTAGAAGTTTAAAAAAATGTATTTGAACTTGAGTGGATGAATAAAAAGTATTTTATTAGCCATTGAAAATTTGCGTGAACAAGATATACATATATATATATATAAATATAGGGAAAGTGTAAACTAATAATAGAGAAGAACTAAAAAATGTATATGTATATATATATGAAGTGATTTAACATTGAATTTCCTTGGGTGGCCCGGCACTATTTGATCCACGGACTGGTACCAGTCCGCAACGCAGGGGTTGAAGACTACTGGTGCAGAGAGTTTGGAGAGCCTTAAATATGTCGAGGCTGAAAGGCTTCACGTTGGTGTGTGTGGTCTGGAAGTTTTTAGTCATTTCAAGTGTCACTCGACTGGGGTTTAAAACTACGAAGTTCGTCATAATTAAACCTCATGATGTTTTTAAATATTAAATTTTTAAAAAATAATAAATTAAATGTAACGAAATTTAAAAATAAGTTCAAAATTAAATAATTGAATTAAATAATCGTATTTAATTTCTATTCTTACCGTCCTTCACTCTAAAATAGAAGGAAATCCACGATTTTTTCCAGAAGAGCTTAGATCCAACATTCGTATAATTACAATGATGTAATAACTTTGGGTATTTTATGTTTTTTTCGCAGATTTAAAGAACAGAGATATTAAAACAAGAAAGAGAAGTTAAATTTCACTATTAGATTTAGCATATGGATGCATAAAAATTTAAATTAAGAAAACTGTTATGTAAGTATCTGAACGGCTGATTTATTGCTTATCGATGTCACAGAAGGCAAAATGAGGGTTGCATCTCTTAATTTTAAGCACCACTCAATTTTGAACCACGGCCAAGTGACGAGGAAGATGCTCACCTAATTTCCACCCAACATCCCACAATTACAATTTTAAACGAATTTTCATTAATCCTTTTCGTAATTGTTTTATGACACCGAATCATAGAAAAGCATTTAAATGTCAAAGTAAGTTGAAAGACACACCGTGTGGTCAACACCTCTTCCCTTAGTGACATGTGTAGTGTGCTTAATGTGTACTCTTATAGATTCATCAGAAATTTTTCGAATTCTACGGACTACTTCAAAATCGATCCCTTAGGGTTAGTTTAAAAGTTAGTTTAGATGACATAAACACACGATTCTTCTAACGTGTGTTTGAGTTATAAAAATTCCTTCTTAAAAATACTAGCCATTATACAAAGCAAGCATATGTAAACTAATAAAAGAGGGACATAGATTTCAAGATACAATGAACCCCTCGCAGCACTTTTCTTTTGAATCCGGGTTGTTCATCTCTATAATAAGATGAGAACACAATCGATTCGCTATTAAAAAATTTCTCAACGTTATGTGTACATTCCAAGTCATTCCCCATTGTTTTAAGACCGTTGACGTCTGATTTCTATAATCGAAGGTTCCGATCTTCAGACGATGAACGGATCTCGGTGTGTGAACCGGTTCGCTTGACCGCGCTACCGTCCAAAGTGGGGCAGTTTCCCACCCACGGGGCGGGGAGTGACCACACACGCCCAGGCCGGGAGGAATGCGGGTCAAGCGAGCATCCTTCACCAACTTTCCTCTGGGAAGGCTGCATACAATGGCTGGCCCCAAGAACAAAAGCGAAACGAGCAACCATCATGGCTTGAGAAAGTATCTCTCTTCCTTGAAGGCTGTATCCAATGTGTGTGTCTGGACTCCAGTAGAAAGTCGTGTAATACAGCGAAAGGAATTCTGCCATTCACAGAAAGTAGTTGTTTTTTCTAAATTGATTTGATCGATTAAATGCGTGCTTAGAACTGATCTATAATTAAAAAAAGAAACCCTACTTACGAGAAGATTATGTCGGTCAAAATGCGTACTTCCGCACCATAAAGAGGCCACGGTACTCGAGTGTTCATGGTCGCGGAAGTTTGGGGAAGAAGGTGCCAACTGATGTCTCGTGACTTGTCTGTGGTTCAAAATTATGCAGTCAGTCTCCAATATAGCCCACGTACTGCATCAGACACGCCATAAGCCTGTACTCAGTGGCGTAACGTACACCCCCGCCTCGCAGGGAGGTTCAGTGCTCTAGTGGGTCCAAAGCTTGACAGCCGCCAAGTACCTACCCTTTGTAAAATTCAACTTGGGGGCACAAAACTTAATTTTTCAGGGGTGGGGCGAATGTTCTCCGTTACGCCACTTCCTGTACTCAATGGTGGAACTTCAGACTCCTTCATCGCAAAATAAGTATTTAATTAACCATTTTTGTTGACACTAAATATCCATATATGGAACTTTATTAACGATTTTATGCAGTGGGGTACACCAAGGTGAGATTTGGAGATTCACCTACCATAGCCTAACAAATTTTTAATTTTTAGAACAAAGATTATGTTTTGGCGCTTTCGTTAACTTTGTTTTAAAACATAACCCCTTCACCCTATAAAAGTAGTTTGTGGGCAACCCTGATCTTATGGATTGTATGAGATGAGCTTTTCATAAGTATTAGGTATGATCAAGGACGTCTTAAAGCATTGGTAAACTGGGTGTAGAACCTCGATCTGATGGAGGGTCTCGTCTCGAGATTGGCCTGAATAAAATCAGGATTCAAATACTTTTAATAGTCAAATGTTATATTCCTAGACATAGTCTCAAATAAGACTAGGAATTTCGAACATGACGAGACCGCGATAGCCTAGTGGTCAAGGTTATGAACTCGTGGCGGGCATATCATGAGTTTGAGTCTAATACCGCTGAAGACCCGTCGTGCGAAGGGGGACGATGCACGTTAAACATGTCGAGGCTTTAACGTTCTCCCTTTGGTGTGGAGTTGAAGCTAGGAGAGGTAGGTGCCAGATCAGGTCCTCGTCCATTGACCATGATTCAAAATTACGAGGTCCGTGGCCAATAGCCCGCGTGCAGCTTTATAGAGAGTGACGTGAATATAACACTCACTCACTCGAACTAGGTGACAACTGGAAACAACGGTAAAACTGTATTATTATGTGATGACTGTCATCCATGTCTTGGTCTAGGTCTACCACCATCATTATTCATTTTGTCGAAAGGCGGCAGTCGGTCGAGCCGGGTTGTGCCTAAGTTTGTGAGATTGGGAGTGATGCACATTTATTTATTTCGGTTTACCAATCGTGTGAGTATTTGACAACTTAGGCGATATACTGTCTTCTTTCAAGGGTCACAGGTGGGTCTACTTTTGCATAGGAGCCCAGGGCCTCAAGAAATTTTAAGACGTGCCTGAGTGTGATAAAAGTTTAATACCGGGACTAATTTCTAGATCTGCACCCCACCCCTTCTGTCTTAAAAGTACGCATTCTGTTATTCGAAGATATAATTCATTCGATGGTTGAGAATTTACAAAGTGTTTTACCTATGCTTCTACTAATATGACGTCAATTCAAGCCAAACCAATCAACACCAAACTGTTCCAAAGAGACGTAATAAAAGCAAATCAATTCAGTTAAGCTATTTGTCTACAGACTGGGTTTAATTGATTGAATATTAACGTCACACTGTTCAGCTACACGAGGGCTTTTGGCGACGGACCACGTAATTTTGAACCATTGTCAAGTGACGTGGACGACACCTGAGCTGGCACCCCCCTCTCCTAACTACCACACCATACCAACGGGAGGACGTTTCAGCTCTCGACAGATTTAACGTGCATCGCTGCCCTACACGGCGGGTCTTTAGTGGTACTGGGCTTGAACTCGTGACAAGGCAAACCACGATCCGGTACCTATACCACTCGGCTACCACGGCCACTCTACAGACTGGGATTGTGGTAAAGTAATTTCAGAGTTGTTAGATAGAGTTGTACACAGAATTGTTTCAATAGTATCCTAAAAATACATAGGAAGACAAATAAATGTAATAAATTAGAGTAACATGTAATTCGGCATCAAGGTGGCTTGTAACTGAGTATACCCTAGTAGAATAGCGTGTCCGAGTCATATTTTTATCAAACACTCGTCGTACACGAGTTGTGTTCATGTTAACTCTGTACTCAAAATTCTCTCATTGATGTGGATGTGAAAAGTGGGGTGCTTATTCAAGCGCCGACCGCGTCATCCACCTATCCGTGACTTCAAATTACGAAGCATATTGACTGTGGTTAGCGGACCTAGGAAAAAATATGCAGCCAGAAATACGATCAATAAGCAAATAAGAGTCCGTTTAGGGCACAGTTTCTTATGTAATGCGATAATCGTATAGCATACTTTTTACACAGACGTAAACATTACATAAGTGTGCGACAGAGAAAGCAACCTGCGAAGACAACACACATGGATAACGGAAAGTAGGGAATTAAATAGGGCGAAGCACCGATTGACACAATTTAAACGAGCACCGGAACGCAAAATGGGAAAATAAGATATACCACCTATTAATTAAATAAGGACTACGTCTGTGTGTTTCAGTTGATTCATTTTTAAAAACATTTCTAGGAATCATAGACAAGAAAATGAGTAGATCTTTTGGAGGTGTTTTCTTATCTTTATAAATACCGACTCTTTTAAATATTTTAATATGCTTTCATACAGACTTCTCAGAAGACAAATTCAAAGAACTGGAAATTTGTCTAAATTTCTTTGGTTCATTCAAGGAAAAGTAAGAAAACTTTGTTTATTATCTTTATCACAGAAGAGAGGTTAAAAAAACCTTTGCGTTAGTAATAAATTACCTTAAATAGAATTTTAAAAAAATTATTTAATTTTAAATTCCTTCAAAATCGTAAATATACAGTCGGACCTCTATATAACGAACCTCTATATTGCGAATTTTTCTATATAGCGAACTTTTTCCTGAAACCTTGAACATTTCACGATTTTCTTCGTAAAATAACCTCTCAATAACGAAGTGCATTTTCTGTATAACGAACTTTTTCTTTTGTGATTCAATTTTTTTCCATTTTTTAAAAGTATTTCTGAAAAAATTTCAAGTTATTCTCTCTTTAATACATTTTATAGTGGTCATAAATCTTGAACTGGTTTTATTAGATCCTAACTTGCCTAGAGCAATAGAGTTCTGGACGTTTCATCCAAGAAGTGCAACCTTTAACCCCCAGTTCACTAAAAACATCTTCGATATTCCCTTTCACACACAGTGGAGTTGTCCCATGTCCACGTGTTTTAATTATAAAATAATGTGTGTTTAATATTATATGCTTTAAATTAGGAAATGTCCTTAAAATCCATTAATTTTAGTATAAAATTATTTCCTTAATATTGAAAATACAGTGATTTCTTCGACATTCTTTTTTCTTACTTTCCTTGCAGTTTTTCTTTCTTTTTTGTGATGTGGGTAATATATATAAAATAAACATATATTAATTTAAAAAAGGTGTGTGAATAATTACTGTTTTTAATATATAGTGTTTGTGAATTTGAAATTTGTTTTATGTGGTTTATAAAGTATATTTTAAAAGATAAACCTCTATATAACGAATTTTCCATACAGCGAACTTTTTTCCGGGATTTTTAGCGACTTCTTTATATAGAGGTCCGACTGTATTTTATAAAGTTAGACACAAATCCAAATTTTCGTATCTCAGAAGAAATAAGGAAAAAAAGAAAAATCCTTCTGAGAGTTGAATGAGATAAAGAGACAAAAACGCGATGTTACGTTTTTTTTAAAAATGTCCACTATCTAAACCTATATTTTGCTACTTTTAAGGGAAGGCCATATTATATATATATAATTTCATTTTTATAAAAGTTGATAATCCAGCTGAATGTTCATGCCTTGCCCACTTTTAAAGGGACTGATACACATTAAACTTGTCATGACTCCAAGTCTTCGTATTAGCATGGCAAGAATGCAGGAGGAATGTCGACCTCGTCACCTGACAGTATATTTCGGTATTACAAGATATATTGGTTGTAGTTATAGGACTTTGATGGGCAGAAACGTTCAAACAGTTAGTACATGAATGACAAGATGAAAATCTTTCGTTCAGGAACATGTTTGGTGATAATAACCGTTGTTACTCCAGGTCCACTTACAAATGAATCAATACGATTTTAATTCGAAGTGAGTGAGAGTTAAATGTTTTCATCGCACAAAAAAAAAACACGAAGCCTATTGATGATGGACCTCGTTGTAGCCGCGATAGCCTAGTGTTCAACGTATCGGATCGTGACTGGCCTTGTCACGAGTTCGAGCCCAGTACCATTAAAAACTCTCCGAGTAGGGGAGAGATGCACTTTGAATCTGTCGAGAGCTCAAACGTCCTTCCGTTGGTGTGGTGTGGTGTGGTAGTTAGGAGAGGGGTGACAACTCAGAAGTCGTCCTCGTCACTTGACCATGGTTCAAAAATGACGAGATCCGTCACCAAAAGCCCTTGTGTAGCTGAACAGTGTGACGTTCATACTCCCTCACTCATTCAGACGGATCTTGTCATTTTGAACATCGGTCAAGTGCCGAGAACGACACCTGAGTAGGTACCCTGATCCGCACTTTTCCACACAAATGGAGGACATAGAGCCTCGAAAGATTTGATATGTTAGCTCCCTCTACCAGGCGGGTCTTCAGTGGCACCAGAACTCGAATCCGTGAGACTCCGGCCACGAGTTCGTGACCATAACCGCTAGTCTACCGCGGCCACCTTCAATAATTTGAAAAATGGATAAATTTTTTCTTAAAAGCTCAAGCAACCAAGTAAAGTGTTAGGGGTTACAACACATTATCACATATTTTATTGAGTTAACCTTCAGAGGAGCATCGTGAGCAGCTGACATGTCCTTCCTTATCCGAAAATATTGCAGTGTGTGGGGGGGATTGAATTAATCGATCCAAATGATATTGATAAATTAAATCGTGTTGCAAAAATCTCACTCACTCTCAGTGACGAATTAGGTAACAGTTTCCACCTCGAGTTTCGCATCGCGTGGCACTGACGTAAAAGGTCAGAACGAGAGTGACACACCTCTCGAGTGGAACCGTTCAGCCGGAGCGATTCGTTCATCCAGCGAACGGCAGGAGCCGCCGTGTCCTTGCAAGGTAAGAATCGTGAGGCATTCACCAACAAAAACTCGACGCATTGTTCGTGGGCTCACGCGGACGCCAACACATAACCACTAAACCGAAGGGAAAAAAAACATACACATAAAAAATTGTTTAACAACAACTGCATACTCACAATATGCGTTATATCACGAGGATGTTTGTTAATGATTGTTTATTTTTTTTTCTTATGTGGGAATGAGCAGAAAGTTTTTCGAACGTCACGCGGAAGAGTTTTTTGTACACCCCTACACTGCGTGGTTAGAGAACGCGGGACCTGTCAGAGAATCTTTGAGGCAAACGTGTGTGGGATAGGAGGAAAAAAAGTATTACTCTTCGAAAAATAATTTAAAAAAAAAATATGAAACTATTAGGCGAAACTGAATTGCGTTCTGTTTATTTTGGTTTCATTATTTGAGTCTTGGTTTTAAGTTGTGTGTGACTAATGCCACCTGCCTGACGAAGTCAGATCGAGGCCTACGAAATTAATCGCGGCTAAGAACTAGAATTTTTACTCCTGCCGTTAGCCTTAGCTTTGAGAACCATGCAGGTGAGAGTACGATTTTGCTCGGTTCCACCCCAATTTAGAGGGAGAAAACCCTGGGGATGGCCAGAGGCCTCCCACCCCTCTTCTCCTTACACTAATCACACGAGAGGACTTGCGGCTCGACGGCTATTTAGAGTACCCTCATGCCGCAAAGGCACTATACATTTTCAAACATCTATGTCTTCTCCGGGATTCGAACCCAGTCCCTACGGCAACGCAGTCAGCGTCGCTAACCACTATACCGGTTGGGTGACGGTTTTAACTTGTTGATGTGGCAATAATAGCCTAATGTTTATGGTCACAAACTCGGGCCCAGCGTTGTTGGGTCTTGGGTTCGAATCCTGATGCCACTGAAGACCCGCCGAGTAGAAGGTTTGATGTACATTGAATCTGTCATGGCTGAAAGTCCTCCTATTGGAGTGAAGTGGAGGTTAGGAGAATGGGGTGCAAGAGGAAGAGTAGTTCTTGTCACTCGACCGAAGCTCAACCTTACGAGGTCCGCCGCCATTAGCCCTCGTCAGAGAAGTGCGAGACGTTAATAAAAATTTTTAATCAAATCAAATCCTCTCGTAATTTGAATTAGTGAATAAATACTAAAGATGCATATTCGTGTTTATGTTTCTTATGGATTTTACACCTACTCACACATCGGGACTGATCCTACGAGTGTAGTTTCCTCGTAGTTGTCTCTACACACTATGGGGAGAGATCCATCCCTGCTTTAATTTGCTTCTTCCACACAGCACCACGAAACTATAGCACAAAGGAATGCACAGGAGCCAGTGGTGCAGGCAGGAATTTATCAAGGGTGGGGTTCTTAAGTCCACCATTCTCGTATCATGCTCCAATGCGCTGCCCAACATATTCTTTTGATTTTGCCGATTTTCGGAAACAAAACACAGTAAAAAATTAATAATTGAATAAATAATTAGCTTTAATAATTATAATTAATTATTAAAAACAAATATTTAAGTGAACTTTACGTGCTATGTACATAGAATTACAATCAATGGAAAAAAATCAAGGGCTATATGGTAGGGGGTCCGGACCCGGGGACCCTCCCCCTCTTGTGTGTGCCACTGACAGGAGCCCATAAATGTACTGCATATAAACAGGCTCAAATACACCAGTTTAAGGCTTTGACCAATTGGGCCGTATTTGCCTTAAAAATGGAGCAGCCCATTGGAAAAATCTTACCATGAGAGAGAGAGAGAGAGAAAGTGAGTGGAAAGACCTTTAAAGCGCGCAACAAACACAAACTGACTTTTTATGAAAAATTGTCGATGCAGGTTTTACATAACCCTAGTGAATTCTATCTGTGGATGATCTTGTGCGCTGCGGTAGCCCAGGGGTCAAGATATCGGCAGACATGTCATGAGTTCGAGCCCAGTACCACTAAAGACCTGCCGTGTAAGGGAGCGATGCACGTTAAATCTGTTGAGAGCTCAAACATCCTCCCGTTGGTGTGGTGTGGTAGTTAGAAGAGGGGGTACCAGCTCAGGTGTCACTTGACCATGGTTCAAAATGACGAGGTCCGTCACCAAAAGCCCTCGTGTACATGAACAGGGCGACGGTAATATTCACTCACTCACTGTGAATGATCTCCCAATTATCAATCATGACAAAATAACGAAAACTACACTTGGGCCCCGATGCACTACTTTCTTAAATTCCATATAAAAACAATAAGGATGATTGAAAGTGAATGTCCATCATGATGCATCTTTAATGGAGTAAAGATTTCAATATTGTTAGCTCTACTGTAACCGCGGTATTGGGTTGTCGACCCCACAACAACTTTCCTTTTCGTTCCAGGAACCTTGGAACATATCCCCCGACCTGAAGTAAACAAACAGCTGACATTCTTACGCGGTTTGACAGTTCGTAACCACTGTGGCGGCGTCGATCAACAGGTTGAACCCTCCCCCCGTCGAATTTCTGAAAGGCTTTTATTCTTAGATGAAACAGTTGCCAGCAGCTTAGCAGATATTATTTCTCTTTTTCAAAGCATATTTAACTGAGTTTAAATTGTTTTTGAAACAATGCCTAAAAATTGCTTATGATCTTTATTATTATTTTTTTTATTACTTTTTATAAATTTTCCTCCATATTTATAGATAATTTATAATTATTTCCTTTTTATATGATGCTAAATTACAACTTTTTCAATTTTTTTTAAAGTAACGGACAAGTGGCCAGGGACGCCTTAAGAATTCTTGTGGCCCTAGGCCCCTGCACAAATATAGGTCCCACCTATGACCCTTAAAAGTAAACATTACATAGCATATGTTGTCAAATACTCGTACAAACAATAAACCAAACCAAATAAATGTGAGTGACTTACAAGCGTACTAACTGGATCGACCTATAGCCGCCTTTTGACTGAATGAGTTATGTTGGTGCATGGTGGTAGACCTAGGCTTGTACGTGGATGACAGTCATCATATGTATATATTTATCACAAGATATCATCCAAAATTCCCAGTTTTTTTGGAGAATACAAACCGAAAATAACACACACTTGACCGTTGAAATTATTCGAAATATGATCTTATTAAGGCTGAGGCGAGAAGGATACGAGGCCTCCATTATGACCAAGGCCCTGGGTCTCTGACCAGTTTTCCCATGCCTTAAGACGGCTCTGTTCGTGGCAGATGTGTCATGAATTGCAGCCCTAGTACCACTGAAGATCCGCCGTGAAGAAGGTCTGATGCATGCTAAGGATATCGAGGCTCATTGTCCTCCGGTTGATGTTGTGTGGTATTTAGGAGAAAGGAATGCCAACTCGGGTGTCGTCCTCGTCCTTGATCGAGGCTCAAAATTGCGAGGTCCGTTACCAACAGCCCTCGTGTTGCTCTTTTGTGAGACGTTTATAAACGATAACTTACTGTTAGCCCCCAAACAATTATTTTTTTCAGAGGAGGGAAAATACCAGAGAACCCCTTTAGATATTTTCGATGTAATCTTTTTATTGCGTCGGCTGGGTGGCGTGGTTGGTTTGTCGCTGGCCCTCTGTACCCAAAGGTTGCGGGTTCGACCCCGGCCTAAGTCGATGGATTTTCATGTTGCAGAAAATTAACAGCGGCCACATGTCGTATGATTATGCGGCATGTAAAAGATCTCTAGGGGGGTGCCCTAGGCAAAATTAAATCCTCGTACAGGTTCGCATCGTCAGAGCTCTGGTGCCCCCTCTAGGAACGAAACTGGGCGTCAAAATTACCTGCGGTGATTGGTATCCATCAATATGGCGCCGCGATAAAAAGAGATACCTGCTTTCGATGATGTAATAGGTAGATTAATGAACTCTGTAATAACTGTTCATAATCTGTCATTATAGAAATAAAATTTTTACATTACTTATTAAATCTAGGAACACAAAGAAACTTTTTTTTTGTGGAGGGGGGAGGTGCTTAATATTCACTGGGCTTCTTTTCTTCAATTTATTAAGTTTTATTGATGAGCAAGCATCTCAAGAGCAGTGACGAGAAGAAAAAATGCAGGTCGATTCAATCTCAGAAGCACTTATTCGTGGCTGAAGTGATTCCCATTGAGTGGCAGAGAAAAAGGGCCATTTTTTTGTGACAGATGCAAACGAGATGCAGCGGAGGATCGTCCCTGGGGCCAGGAAGGAATGCGCGCCTCGCAGTGTGTCAAGGCCGACTCCATTGTCTCGCCGACGCAGACGAGAAGAAAAAGACAAACGATTCCTCTCCTCTAATCCTCGGGAGAATGTACACCTACTGCATCACTTTTATGAGTTCACGTTCGTTGTGCAATCATAAATTAGCGCGACGCACAATCACTTCCCATATCTCACTCGCTTATGTCACGCACCAATATATGCAAAAGGGATGCCTAAGCAACCAATTTGTGTTCCGTGAGAACCATTTTTCTTAATTTTAATAGATCGATCCAGCAGATTGGAGTCTTCGAGATTTTTCCTGCGAAAATTCAATGCGTTCAAGCGTAATTTTATAGCATGACTCCATTTTTATGTTTCATTTATGTAGATTTCATAAATTTATCGACATTTCAATCTTTCACATGTTACGATAAATAATGTATTTCTTAAAAACATTCATGCATTAGGAGGAAACCTTTCCAACCACAAATGAAAACTCTTATCTGCCACGAAAATAGGCAATGTCAATATATATGCCTCAATATTTTGATGCAAACGTCCTACAAACATCAACTTTTCCATAAAAATTGCCAAATTTACCTCCATTCTAAGTAAAGGTAATTCAGTGAAGGTACTAATTTTTCACTGAAAAGAGTAACTCGAGGGTTATTGGCGACGGAATTCGTCATTTTGAATCTCGGTCAAACGATGAGGACGATATTTGATCTGGGAACCCTTTCTGCCAACTATTACACCACACCAATGGGAGGCCTTTGAACCTCGACAGAGTTAACATGTAGCGACTCCACTACACGGTGAGTCTTCAGTGGCACCTGGACTCGAAACCTAGACACGCAGGCTACGAGTTTGTGACCATAATCACAAGGCTATTGCAGCCCTACAAGTGAAGATAGGTAATAAGCAGGTTAATGTATTTGCAATAATTCATATTATAGCAGTGTTTCCTAACTAATAGACTGAACAGTGCGACGTTAATATTCACTCACTAACTCACCAAACTAATAGATTGGGAGTGGGAGGCTAATGGTCATGGTCACGGATTCACGTCTGATGTGTCATTTGAAGCCCTAGGGCCACTGAAGACCCGTGGCCGTAGTAGCCCAATGGTCAAGGTCAATGACTTATGGCTGGTGTGTCATAAGTTCGAGCTCCCCCCCTTAACCGCTGAAGACCCACCGTGCGGAGGAAACTAATGCATGTTAAATATGTCGAATCTCAATCCTCACGTTGGTATGGTGGGAAAGTTTGGAGGGGGTGCTAGCTGAGGTGTTGTCCTCGACATTTGACCATGTTTCAAACTTACGAAGTTCATCTCCAATAGCTCTCGTGTTACTTTACAGTGTGACGTTAATAAACTCTCACACACTCACCTGACCCTGATAAAAAAACCCTGTAAAGCTGCCACGAAAAATGGCAATATACCTATTGGGTATGGTCATCAAAGAGAGGGGGTTTGTTCTAGTATCCAGTTTTTCTAAACTCTAATTTTTTCTTTGTATTGGTGGTTCATCTTGTGTGAATCTAATTCGTTAATATTATTTATTCTAATCTAATCTAGTATGTATAATCCATCAAGCAACACGCACTGCTTCGTTTTTAAAGAATTTTTTAACAACGCGAGACACAAAAGCACATGGTACAGAACAGAGATCTCGTACCAGTAGTTAATTTTTAGGAAGAGAGAGAAAAAATCTTCTCATGCGCACGCAGCCGAGCGCAATTCGGCAAAAAGTTTTCTTTGGTGTTATCAAGTGGGAACACTTATATATATTGTAGACATGTCTCTGAATTTTGATGCAAACACACACACACATCCTACTCTCAACATCTTTTCCATCGAAACTCCAGAATTTATTTTCGTTACAAGTGAAAATAATTGAGTAAGCAGCTCGAAATGTGGGCCATAATTCGATTTAAATCATTAATTCCAAATTTTAAAGCCGCATTCACACCAAGGCAGTCAACGTCGAGCGTCTAGCCAATCAGAGACTTCATCTCACCCAAGATGACTGCCTTGGTGTGAATGCGGCTTAAGGGTGGTCACGTTAGACTAATCGCTGGTGTTACCGAGTCGATCACTTGATATCACTGAAGACCCGTCGTATGAAGGGTTAAATATATTGTGGATCAAAGTGCTCCCGTTGGTGTGGTGTGGAGAAGAGGTATCCTCGGCTCTCGACTGAGATTCAAAATTAAGAAGTTCGTCGCCTACAACCATTAAGTTGCTGTAGCGCGTTCGATGTTAATAAACACTCATTAATTTCAAACTGGAAGATGTGATATTCAGGGAAGAGAAATATTAACGCAAAGGGATAAGGGAAATTTTGAACAAAAATGTGATTTTTATTAAGTTATCTAAAGTATAAATTATATTTGTGTAATGTAAATTTCAATTATGTAACACAGATTGCCAATTTTACCTGCCTATCTTGCTCTAACTGCCGACATAACATTTTTTTTAATAGAGAAGAATCTCGTTGCGTATGTGATGCCATTGAGAAGACGCCAAGTTCTGATTGTTTTATAATGGGAGATTAAGTAACAAAAACCTCGTAACGAAGTATTCTAGAACATTCATGGACAAATTATTTTAGACCTAAGCTAGATAATATTAAATGGTGTAAATCAATATAATTTCATATAAAACACATCTAGTCTAAAAAAATATATATATTTTGAAAATTCCTTGCACTGAATGAAAATGTGACTGTACTTGTAGCTTTTTTTTCATTTGTTAAAAAAATTAAAAATAAAATAAGCATATTTATATAAAAAACTTGTACGCATATTTATTAGGGAAAATTCCATTTTTTGTGCATGTGTGTGTGTTTCTATGTAAATTTCCTTAACTATGTTTTTTATAAGTAGAATACATTCAAAATTTTTCTATGGAAACTTTCGCATATCCAAAAAATAGAAATGCCCTTGAGTGTATGGTTTTAAACAAGATTTTCCAAGAATATTTTAAGCGTTGAAAATTTTTGTACAACTTTTCTATCTGCGGCGGGCCAAATGTAATCTCTTGGCGGGCTTCATCTAGCCCGTAGATTGTACTTTGCTTATACTGTTCTAAAGAAATGCGGGAGCTGTTGGGAATCAGAGTTGATTCATAGGCAGGTAATGCAATAAGGATGCTGAAATTATAATTCTTTTTGGTTCAATTCAAATTCTCGACAGGATAGATATAGAGATGTGATCTTCTATAATTAAGCGTTGCCGCGGAAATCTAATGATGCTCCCCCCCCCCAGGGAACTCATCTTCTTTAAATGAGTACGGGTGTCACAATCCCGAGGTGCCCTTGTGATCTTTTTCTTTTCCCAAGGGGTTTACTGTCTTTGGTAAACACGGGTGTCATGAAACAGGGGTACCCTAGTGATCCTTCTTTATTTCCGGCCCTCCTTCTTGTCATCCACTTTCCTCTTACTTTCTTTTCAGGTCGAGACCACAGTTTATATTATATAAAACAAATGTTTGGCGCAGTATAGCCGAAATCGGCTCTTGCGCCAATAAAGCTCACAATTACTCCCTCCCTCGTGGTCGGCCTTATCAAGTCACAGGTCTAGGTTCTGATGCCACTAAAAATCCACCATTTAGAGTGGTTGATGCCCTAAAAATTTGTTGTGGGTCCTCCTGTTGCCTTTGTGCGGAGACCGTGATTCAGAATTATGAGATCTGCCGTCAATAGCCTTCAAGTTGCTTTAGAGAGTACAATGTCGAAAAACACTCACTCGCTACTACAATTAAACATTTATTTTGATTCTTGAGTTTTACGCAGTTGCTTATATTGTTTTCAAGGTTGTCTCAACTCGATATATCATGGTTTTGTACCCTAACACGTATTTTCATTTATCGTATTGCACCCCTAAATTTCTGTGCTAGTTTATAAATACTCAATTATTCTTCGTAAATATTTTTAGTAATTTAAAGTAACCGACTACGTTCGGAAAACCGTGATTTTAAAAAAGCGCATAAATGGATAATTTTCATGATATTTAGTGTCACTTAGATTAGAATACATGTATAAAATTGTCTTAATTACATTTTGACAAAAAAAAAAATTATTTAAATACAATATTTTGGCAAAAAATTTAGTATAATCTTTTTTTTCAAAGTGCTCTCATTTTATAAAAAATGATTCTAAAATAATAATATTTCGCGGGCGCGCGCGCGCGCTTATATAAAGTAAAGACTTCTCCAGAGAGTATGAACTAGGATTTTTGAAAAATTCACACATTTAAAAATGCTTCTAATATAATAATATTGTGTCTGTATATATAGCTCAGATCACTGTACAGAGGCTCAAATATGAGTTTTGAAAAATTCACATTATTTTCAGAGTTACAACCCATTGAAATAATTATCGGCGTTTTTTCTTAAAATTGCCCCCTCTGTTGTCGTAAAATATGGATAAACCCACTTCTAAGTTATATATTTCAAAAATTCTAGTTGAGCCTCTGTAGAGAGGTCTGAGCTATATACAGGCAAAATATTATTATAATAGAAGCATTTTTCACAAAAGGAGAATGTTTTGAAAATTGGTCATTTTATGTTCATTTTTCAAATAATTCTTATTGTAATACTATTCTTAAAACAATTTTATATACATTTTCTAATCTAAGTGACACTAAATATCATAAATATTATCCATTTATGCGCTTTTGCAAAATCACGGTTCCGAACGTAGTCGGATACCAAAGTTATGTTATCATAACAATATAGAACTAACTACTATACCGCCCATCTGGTATAATGGTTAATGACACTGACTGCTGTGCCATGGAGTAGGTTCGAATCCCGGAGAAGTCATAGTTGCTCATAAATGTATAGAGCCTTCACGTCATGGGGCACTCAAAATATTCGTCGAGGCGCAAGTACTTTCGAGAGGCTGGTGGAAGGGAAAGAGAGGTGACAACTCCCTGATTACCTCCAGGGTGTTCTCCTTAAAATTGAGGAGGAAACCAGAGATATCATTTTGTCACTTGTATGGTGCTCAAAGCTGCGGCTAACGATAGACGTAAAACTAGTGTTTTGCCATAATGAATTTCATGAGACTCGTTCTGACACCGACGATCAAGTGGCATCAGAAACAACACAACATTTCAAAAAATGTCGATTGTTTGAAACAAAAATATAGTAGTGTAATAAAAAAAAATATGTTGACTTCTATAAAATAGCAAAGTCGGAATGCGATATTAACGTCGAAGCATTCATTGGTCTGAAAAGAAAATGTGTTACACTCGTTAATGTTAATAAACACTAGACAAAATTGAACTTGACCCAATGAAATAAACCAACCAGTCCTTTTTAGGTGTGGATTCCTTTTTAGTAACCCGCAGCGTACTTAGTCCTAGTGCGACATTAATAAAAAAATTGTTATGAATCCGATAAAATGAATGTTTGTTTAAAACCTATTTTTCATTGTAATATTTTTAAAGAAGACTGCCACCTCAACATGTTTTGACAAACTTCTAATCGGAGAACCGATGCTTCTGAATCTTTCGAGTTCATCCCCATAAACCGACGACAATTATTTTGCCCCACTTTCAGAAAGAAAAAAAAAATAAACAATGCGAACACGTTTTAAAACCCAAGTCGCAGGGCTCCCGCGCGTGTGTTACGGAGTCTTATATCCTGGATTGTGCGAAATTACAAAACAGTGCTCTCTTTTTACGACTCTGTTTTTCCGAGTTTATTAAAAAAAAAAAAAAGAACAAAAGTTTTCCAAGAGCTTAATCGTTGCACTTTCCCATTCTCGAGGAGTCCTTATCACTCCTTGAGGAGAACTTTTTTTCATTTTTATTATCGAATTTTCGTTTCCCAACAGAGAAAGCGAAACGGTTTGCCAAATCTAAATAAATATTGCGCATCAATTCGACATGTTGCGCAAGGGGAAATTGCATTCCGCTCCTAAAGTTTCGTTGCAGAGGGTTTCTGTAATTTTAAAATGAAGCCTGTCATTTTGAAACGCGTTTAATAGTTAGTTGAGATAGAAAAGTTAAATGTAATGCTTGCTAACTGACAAGAAAATTCGACAGGATTTGAGATAGCGCAAAGCGGATGCTCCTAAAAATGCTGATGTTACTAGTTTTCTTTAAGGATGAGGAACGTTTTGCTCTTGCATACTTTTATCGATAAGGAGTGTTACAAAAACTCTCTCATTTTAAATTTTAAAATATATTTTTACTTTTAAAATTAAATAAAAACAAGTAATACATAAATTTTTTTAAAGTCAATTCCTACTTAGATCAACAAAGAAATTTTTTATTTTAGCTACTTTTTATTAAATAGTTACAATTAATATAAATATGTTTATACATGCGACAGAAACGCAACATTAAGTGATAATTAATTTTTATTAATTATCATTAAAGTATCGTATTGTCATCCAAAACAATCGTGTCTATAAAATATCATTTCAACTGAATGCTTTAAAACGTGAGAAAAAAACCTTTCAAAAAAGTTTTGACACAAGTCGCCAAAAATGATGCCAACGTGGCTGTATTTGTAATTTTTTAAATAATTAGTTTTAATCAATTAATTTTTATTAATTTTTCTTAAATTATTGTATTGTCATCCAAAATAATCATGTACATAAAATTTCAGCTCAATGGAGTGCTTTAAAATGTACTTTATAAACGATTGAAAAAATTCCACCAAGATAAAAATAAATATATATAGAGAGAGTGTGAGCTAAAAAGTAGGAATTGAAAAATCAACCGTAAGATCTATGAATATTTTTAGGGATGATTTTTTTTTTGAAATTATAAATGTGTTAAAACGTTTTGTATTTAGTACATTATTTTTTCCTTCTGTGGAGCCAAAACGCATTCCGTTATCATATATAGGTCAGTAGGTCTGATCTTCATGGAATTATAGTTATGTTATTGCATTAGTTGTCTTGTGGAATTGTTTTCTAAATTCCACAAATATTGTTGCTCACAAGTTATGCTACCTGCGTATCTTTTGTGTTCAGAAATGTTTCAATTTTATTTCTTCTCCAAATGACTAAGTGTTTTTGAATGCGATGGCATTTCAAAATGGGGATACTTTTTCGCAGTAATTTAACTGATGTTACGTGTCTAAGAATTTACCGTATAATCCGGCGTACAACGCGCACTTTTAATAGAAAGAATAAATAAAAATTTACGGGTGCGCGTTATACGCCGGATATAAAAGTGTTAGCTATAAAAATAAAGGAAAGATGAGAGCTTAAAAAAGATCAATTTTATGTGTATCTAAGTACTGTTTATGAAACAATGTTGCACATAAAAAAATATCGTCATACTCGTCTTCAGATGAATTTTTTGGCATATCATCGAATACTGTTTCATCTTCACCATCACAATTGCTCTGAACCATAAATAAATAAATGTCTTTCATTCCATCTAGATCTTTAGGTAGACGAGAGAGATTTTTTAAATGACTTGAATTATGTCTGGTACAATATTTTTCTATGTGCTTTAATTATACGCTCACACACTATTTTTGGACTTAAAACGATAAGGGCATTGAACAATACATGTAAATTTCAGATTTCTTCTTAAAAACAAGTTCTAATATAAGAAAATAGTTTTTAAGTCAATTCCTACTTAGATCAACAACGAAAAATTTTATTTTAGCTACTTTTCATTAAATAGTTACAATTAATATAAATATGTATATACATAGGACAGAATCACAACATTAAGTGGTAATTAGTTTTTTTAATTATCATTAAAGTATCGTATTGTGTCCTTTTAAATTCAGTCCAACTGAACACGTGAGAAAAAAACCTTTTCAAGTTTTGACACAAGTCGCCAAAAGGGTCACAAAGTCGCCAACGTGGCTGTATTTGTAATTCTTTAAATAATTAGTTTTAATCAATTAAATTTTATTAATTATAATTAAATTATTGTATTGTCATCCAAAATGATCCTGTATATAAAATTTCAGTTCAATTCAGCGCTTTAAAATGTATTTTATGAACGATTGAAAATTCCACCAAGATAAATAAATAAATACATAAATATATAGAGAGTGTGAGTTATATATATAATAGTAGAGGAATTGTGTGTGTGTGTGTGAATAAATCATAGTTTTTAAAAAAACTAAAAAGCACGCTTTTATAGTTAATCGAATTAAAAAGCAAAAAAAAAAAAAAAATTCTTATTATAAGAATAAAATGATTAACGTGAAAATTAATGTCATTGTGGTAAAAGCGAGGGGTGCTCGATATGAATTATTATAATTTCTTACTAGTTCTATTCCGAAATGCATAGTGTCTAAATGTGGTACAAAGCACAGGTTTCCATCCAATAAGTCTGAATGCGATATATATTTGATAATTTTTTTTCGAAGAAACGAATCGCAAGTGTAAGTTGAAAAAAAGTTACAGGAATCAAGCTTGAGGCTGCGGGGTATCGCTTACAATGCAGAGTATCGCCGACTTCTAAGTATCTTTAAAAAAAGAAGCAACGTGATAAAATCGAAACATTTATGGGATTTATTTGTTACATAACAACACTACACTCTAAAAACAAAATAGAGTATAACCTTTTTTTGTGCGGTTCTTTTTTTATGCGATTTTATTTTTGTGCGATTTGTTTTGTGTGATCATTTTTTTATGCGGTATATGAATTTTAACGGCTTTGGCGCCACTGTAATGTTTTCTGTCAATGTACCAGTAGCGTTGAGAGAATTTTAGTGCCCACCCCTGCAAAGTCAAATTTGGCCTTTAATATTGTATAAATTGGGTAAATAATTGGGTTGGTGTTTGTCAGGCATTGGGTCTCTAGAGTCCTTTCCGCCCACGAATCAGGGTTTTTGCGGAGGTGTACTTTACGCCACTGCAATGTACATACATACACTTCAAGACGCTCTGTTCATTTATTATAAATAGCTTTCTCTCAACGCGTCAACAGCTCGCGTTTGATTGAAGATGAAACTTTCAATGGCAGTGACATTATCAATAATTTGATAGATTATGAAGACGGGCAAGAAGAAACGGATTCTTTGAGAGCGGATAAAATATATGCAGAGGTACAGCTTTTTAACAAATTGGAAAAGCATTTTCTTAAAATAGATACCAATTCCAAAAGGAGTAGGAAATTTCATAAAGAGCTGCGACCATGCATATCTGGTTCTCGTGACATTTAAAAGCAGCTGACCAATCCACCTTCGTCGCAAAAACTTATCTATTACTTTATGGTGCCAAAAAATAAATCAATTGAAATTGTATGTTCAAGTGACGAAAGCGATTTTTTGAACTTATTCATCACAGGGCTTTGGATTGCGACGTGTAGCAGTGAATAATTATGTACCTTTTGAAAACTTCTCCATGTATGCAATGAGAAACTAAATGTTTTTAAAATGTTTCCATGTGTAATTTAATTATTTATTTTTTTATGGAAGTACAGTAGAACGTCGTTTATCCGAATCAATTGGGACCAGGCACCGTTCGGATAAGGGATTGTTCGGGTAACCGAAAACCGAATGCGATCCATGCAGTATATGAAACCAGACACTATACGAATATTGAAAATCATCACATGCGAGAAACGTGCTTTAAGAAAAAGCAAAATAGGTGCAAAATGTCGCAATTTTACCTTTATTATGGAAAATAATCACTTATTTTTCGCTGAACCATTGTATATTTTCCTTCGTTTTCGTTCTGATGTTCTTGAGCAGCAATAGTTTAGTAGGACAACACTCTGATTATTGTTCGTACCACTCCATAGCTGTCTCTAACGCAGAAAACGTGTTAGTATTTGGTGAACCCTTGCTACTTTCATTGTTGATATCCTCGTTTTCATCCGTTTCATCGTTGACAGGGTCGGATTCTTTTTGCACGGAAGTCGTAATTTCGTCATTATTTAACATTTGAAATATACAGTTTTCTACATCGCATGCCATCCAAGTTTCTATATTTTCATCGTATTCTTGAAATCCTGGGATCGATTGGATAAAATCAGTATTCTCCTCCCTGTGGTCTCGTCATTGAAAAAACGAATTCGAAAAAAAAAAAAATTTTCTTTAGTATTTCGACGAAGTTGTTTGTTATATGTAAGAATTTATGAAATCTACCACACAAAAACAAGTTTTACTGTAATCGTATTTTGTAAAGAAGTGAAGAATCTCATGGGCTGCAAAATTATTCAAATCGCGAGTTGGCCACCCCTGTTTTAGACCAGCAGAATTTTATCCAAATAATTAAAAAAAAAAAATTCCGCTGGGTTGTCTTTCCCAGAGGTTTGATAGAACGTTCCAATTCTCTCCTAGATAAGGAGCTCAGGTCAACCTAGGTATTATAACACTTAATCAGATCTCTATTATGTTACATGATAAATTATCGTCTGTATAGGCATTTTAAAAAGGAGAGTGTGTTTATTTAATGTCTATTGTGCATATATTTATTGAAACCTGTTGAAATAGGATCCAATCACTCAATTTTTATTCTTAGCATATCTTCCTTCCCACAGAGCCATCATTTTTTGTCAATGACAGCGCGTAAGCTACTTGCTATCGGGTCTCTTCATTTTCGCGCGTAAGTGCGGTTTTTAGGAAAGTCTTCAATTGAGAAATTTTAACGGGAGTTGGAAGCGTGCCAAGCGATCGAAGTCCCCGGAATTTTTGAATGGGCAAGGTGTCCGCAGCCGGACATTTTCGCACTTACGCGCGAAAATGAAGAGACCCGATAGCAAGTAAGTTACGCGCTGTTATTGGGAGGCTCGGGATAATGCTCGCGGATAACTCTCGGAGTCGGATGTGGAGGGTCGTTTGCCTTTCGCCAAACGATAAACAAGCGAAAGAAAAAAATAATTTAATTGTAAAAATATAAATCATGAATGATGTTTACAATTCTTTTCTTTTTTTCCAGTTAGATTTTTTGTTTATTGAGTTAATTATCTCTTAACATGTTACGAATCCTTCCAAGTAGTTAGAAAAATATTTTTCATTAGTTTTTAATTCTTTTGAAATGTTTTGGAAACGATCATTTGAAAATATTTTGCGTGAAATGCATCATTTACTAACTAGCATTTTTAGTTATTCGCTATAAAAATCTACCGGCCGCAGCAGCCTAGTGGTCAAGATAACGGACTCGAACTCGCCGTGTCATGAGTTCGAGTCTTGTTTCGCTGAAGACCCGCGGTATAGAGGGGTCCGATACACGTTAAATATTTCGAGGCTCAAACGTCCTCCCGTTGGTGGGGTGTCGAAGTTAGGAGAGGGGGCTTGATCATGGTTCATCGCTTGATCATGGTTCAAATTGACGAGGTTCATCGCCCAAAACTCTTGTGCAGCTTTATAGTGCGGCATTAGTGTTCACTCATAAAACACTACCACGGTAGGGAATTGAAAAATGTGGTCACAAGTGCTAATGTTAAGGGATGTTTAAATCTATTGATCTATCTATTTGGTCTTATTCTGATCGATTTTCAGTCCCATCCTGAGGGCCTCTTCAAAAGTGTATGTTATTTAAAAAAATACTTCAATAGAACAAAACCCCTTAATTTTTGTTAAAAAAATTTTTTGTATTACATTCTTTTAAAACTAAGTCCATTATATTGATGATAACAATCGTGAATTGTGGCAAAATTTAAAGTGATAGGTTGATGAGCTGACCAACTCTTGGATAGCTAATGTAATACGTTAGATAACTGCAGCGATTGAATTAACGATTTTCAATTAAAAATTCGGCGTAAAAATTTTCGCAAAATCCGGCGGATAACGCGCACCTATACTTTCAAGCTGTAATTTTTAGTTTTTAGGTACATTCGCCATATAAAGCCAACCCCCTTTTTTTACGAAGAAACCTGAAATGTACGTGCGCAATGCTCTTATAATTTGAAGTCATTTATTATTAGTCCACACAAGTTTAAGTAAAAAATAGTGTATACTTTTTTCTAGAACTACAGCCCTTTAAATTCACGAGGAATGTAATTTATTATAATGAAATAGTATTTCGATATATGTAGAAATCCAATTTATTTTTATGCTCATCTTTTTTGTTTTTAAAGCTCTTATTTTTACAGCCGGCGTATAACGCACACCCGTAAATTTCGATCTTATTTTTTGAGTTAAAAGTGCGCGTTATAAGCCGTACTTTGCGGTAAATATTTATGTGCTGAAATTTAAAATCGAAGGGAAAGCTTTGGGTTGAAGCAAAAACTTCATAGAAATCTGTCGCATCTAAGTATCTTATCTGACAGACCATCTAGCAAAGTCCATTATCTGTGCGTCGTTCTGTGGTGACCCCATCTCTGAACGATCAATGGATGATAAGCAGAGACAAGGCCAAAGAGAGAACTTAATCACGAGAAAGAAATCAATCTCAGACGATGCGTAAGCCTGTTTTTTGGAGATTTTTGCCTTCCTTTTTGTGCTTTTAAATACTTTCGGATTGAAATAGAAATCTTTTTATATCCAAACTTTAAGCGGATTAAGCAGAAATGCGAGTGTTTTAACCCCAAGGGTCACTGTTTAGTACTTTTCTGTCAAAAAGTACCACATCTATATTGGGAGCCACAGCAGGCTAAATCCTATGTGCCCTCACCACGGTTGAAAATAATTTTGCCATCACCAATAACCCTTCATAGGGTTTTTAAAAGGTCGCGGCTGCCAGATTAGTAGGGTAGCGGTCCAGTGAATGTTTATTATTCTCGCATTTTAAAGCAACACGAGGGCTATTGCCACCCGACATCATAAGTCTGAAACTCGGTCAAGTGACGGAGGCGACACCTGACGGCAACTCCCTTCCCGGACTGGGGCCGCGGTAGCCTAATGGTCAAGATATCGGATCGTGGCTAGCTTGTCACGAGTTCGAGCTCAGTACTACTCAAGACCCGCCGTGTAGGGGAGCGATGCTCGTTAAATCTGTCGAGAGCTCAAACGTCTTCCCGTTGGTTTAGTATGGTAGTTAGGAGAGGGGGTGCCAACTCAGGTGTCGTCCTCGTCACTTGACCATGGTTCAAAATGACGTGGTCCGTCTCCAAAAGCCCTCGTGTAGCTGAACAATGCGACGTTAATATTCACTCACCCTTCCCGGAATTCCACACTAAGCAAACCGGAGGATTTTGAACCTTGACACAGATTTAACGTGTTTCAGCCCCTCTTCACAGTGGGTCGTCAGTGGTTCTTGGGCTGGAACTCTTGACACGCCGGCCATGAGATCGTGACTATAACCAGAAAGCTACCACATCCCCAGTAGAGTAATGAATTCAAATCTTGTCTACCTAAGACCATCGTGTAGAAGAGAGGTACTGGTGAACGTTAAATCTTTCGGCGCTGAAAGTCGTCGTGTTGATGCAGTGTGGAAATTTGAAGAATGAATTATAAGCTTTTATCATTCTTGTCACCTGATTAAGAATCAAAATTATGAAACCAGTCGTGTTGTTTCCAGGAGCAACACATATTAATCGATAAATAGATCAAATTTTAAAGATTGTCAAGCTGCATAATGGAAACTTTTGCTCGTCGACTAGGCCTAGAACTTACCTTATGAAAGGCTGTAGAAAAGTTAGGATAAAGAGGCATTATCTCAACTGTCATCCTCAGTGTTTTCCTTGTCCAGTGATCACAGTTGCACTAGCCCTGGTTTCAGTGGCATATACAGACTTCATTTATGGAAGTGGTTATATTTTAAAAAAGTATAGACTTTTTTTAAAATATAACCCCTTCCATTAATGAAGTCTGTTTTTATGAAAGGGATTATATATTTTTTTAAAAAGTATAGACTCCATTCAACACCTGCAGGACTGGACTCCCGTGGATGACCTTGTGAGCATTCGAATAATCAATAAGCTCAAAACTATAAAACCATAGCAAAATATAGAGACGTCCATCCTATGTTGTCATCCCTGGTAATGAAGTCGCGGATTTCTTGGCCAAAAGAGGCTGCTCTGAGATTGCGACCACTGATTATGCACTCACATATCGAGAGATTTACTTGTTAATGAAAATTAAAGACAAGCAAGTCTGGATGGCCCCTCCCGACGATTCCGGGATTAGTAGGAAGTGCTTTGGAATTTGACGGAGGCAGAAATGATCAAACGGCTGTGTCCAGATTGCTCAGAGGGCATTTGAAATGCATGGCCTTCGAATCTGGCCGTAAGGTTTTCCAGACTTGTCCCTATTGCCGGCTTCCCCTAAACATATCCTCGATTGTTTGGGGTTAGCTTTGGAAGATGTCCATGCGAGTCCACTTCTGGTGCTGGACTTTGCTAGGGTTAATGGTCTCTAATGGTCTAGGGTTAATGGTCTGATCTAGCTGCCGCTAGATCCTGGAGTATTGGACACAACACACAACACAACAACAAAAAAGTATATACTTGTGAGGCTAACTTGGGCCAGACAAACGATTTTTAACTTAAAGTTGCGCAGAAAAAAAATCAATATTCATAGAAACGTAAGTTTATTTCGAATAATACATTATAATAAACATTTATAAAAGAACAAGAAAAAAATCCTGACACTTGATATCTCTCTTTTTTCTGCTACTATCTTTCCTATTTCAAGAAAAATTTGTTAGCAGTGATTACTTATACAAAACTGACCCAAAGTGAGCGTCATTAATACTGTTTCTAACAAGAGACTTTTCCACCTTCCTAACTGAAAATAACTGTGCTCGCACCGATAAGTACTTCCAAACACGGAAATAATTTCATATGCGAATTTACGAGTATTTTCAAACCTGGCTCATAAATATTTGGGAAATTCAGGCACACCCACTTCAATGAATTTTTCCTTCAAATTTAAGTCGCTCTGCATCTCGATCGACTCTATTTAGTACTGAGTCTATATTTATTGAGAAAATCGAAGAAACACAAACACAAAATTTGTCTTCCAAAGAATTAAAAATTTAGAGTAAAAGAGAGTATAGAGTTATAAGAAAACGTTTAGCGAATTCTATCTGTTTTTTTATTCTGAGTCAGTTTGTTATTTTATTATTTTTTTGTGGGCCGATATTTTGGACAGGCCTCAAAAATGCTCTTTGTGGGCCGTGAGTTCGACACCCCTTATATAGACAAAAGCTGCGAGGTGTAATTTTTTTGCTAAATAATAAAAATCTGTAGGCAGTGGCGCACACAAGGAGGGGCCTAGGGGTCCGGACACACCCCTAGCCCTTGATTTTTTTTCCAATTGGTTATAATACTATAAATGTATTACATAAAATTTAATTATGTATTTGTTATTAATAATTAATTTTATTAATGAATGCTAATTATTTATTCAATAATTAATTTTGTATTGTTTTTGCTCCCGAAAATCGACAAAATCAAAAGAGTATGTTGGGCAGTATATTGGAGAATGATACCAAAATGGGTGAATTTTCGACCCTGGATCCCCCCTTTGAAAATTTTTTGTGTACGCTGCTGTCTATAGGTTTGAACTCCTAAGCCCCACCCTTGTATACACCTTGCCTGATTTCACTAGTGGTTTGAAATAATGGATTTCATCCAGAGTAAATGGCAGTGAACCTTTAATTTTTCTTGTTAGTAATTCGAATATTTGGACAGGGAATCAAGTATAAATAGGTGCCTTCTTACCATTAGAATATGGGTCAGAATTATGAGGGAATCCTCCAATAATTCTCACAACGCTTCAGAAAACGGCGTTGTTTCAAATCAACTAATTAAATATCGTACCCATCATCTCTAGCCATGGTTAAAAATATAAAGCAAAAAACCCTCTCTGCTAGTTAACATACTGCGCACTAAGTTAATTTAACCAAAACCGGACCCGAATCCGCACTATTGCGCACCATCCCACTGAACACGCGTGAAAAATTTATATGCGAAAGGGTGAAAGGTGCGGTAGTTGTTACCATCGTGTATAAACAAAACGCAAAAGTGCGTTTTTCTCACAGTGGAAGTCACGACCGGACTCGGTCCGGTTGCCCAACATCCAGCCCTTGACCCTGCGTCCATGCGGGCAGGTGGTGGGGTTTCTTATCACTCAAGATAAGTGTGGACGGGAAAAGGCGCAGACGATTCTCTTTATGAACGTCACCGGGAGACTTTGGAGCATCCTGGACTTTGGGTCCCGAGATAGTCTCGCAGGGAGGGAAAGCGTTTAGTACTCGATGGGTGTTTATTTTTAGCTCCTCAGACGTGTTGTTTAGAAGAATCGGAGGAAAAAGATACAAACTCCGATACAAGCTAAAAAATTATGCAGTTAAATGCGCGTGATAGGAATTAAGACCCTTGTTTGGGTGAGTTCGAAGAATATGAACGAGTATATTTATTAAATTCGATGTGTTGTGAAAAAGAAATATAATTCCGAGATGTATATTATAATTACATTATAAATTCTGAGTATCAAATTAATTTTCAAGTAATTATTACCATTATCTAAGAGTTTCTATGCTACGCCGTAGATTACACGCGTCAATCTGCTTAGATGTGACAAACAATATACATTTAAAGCAATAATTTGTTTACATCGGTTGGGTGGCGTGGTTGGTTTGTCGCTAGTCTTCTGTACCCAAGGTTGCGGGTTCAACCCCGGCCCAAGTCGATGGATTTTCATGATGCAAAAAATCGACAGTGGCCATGTCATATGATTATACGGCATGTAAAATACCCCTAGGGGAGGTTCTCTAGGCAAAATTAAATCCTAGTACAGGTCCGCATCGTCAGAGCTCAGGTGCCTCCCTCTGGGGAGGAAACTGGGCGTCAAAATTACCTACGGTAATTGTGGTATCCGCCAATATGGCGCCGCGCTAAAAATAGATACCTGCTTTCGGTGATGTACTAGGTAGATTTTAATGAACTATGTAATAACTATTCACATAATCTCTGCCATTATAGAAATAAAAAAAAAATATTTACAGTTCTCGTTACATTGCTGGTGAACTTCAAACTGTTTATTCGAGCTAGGGTCTGTGGCCGCGGTAGCCTAGCGGTTATCGTTAAGAACTCGCTGCCGGAGTGTCGCAGGTTTGAATGTTGGTACAGAAGACCCACCGTCTCCCTTACGCCACTGGTGGTGTCAGGGAGAACATTTGGGCCCCCCCCCCTACAAAGTCAGGTTTTGGTCCCCCAAGTTGGATTTTACAAAGGGTAGGTACTTGGTAGCAGTCCGGCTTTTGGCCCCCACGAACCCCGCGCGATGCGGGGGTGTACCTTACACCACTAGGGCCGACGACGCAAGTTAAATGTGTCGAGGCATAATGTCCTCCCGTTGATTTAGTAGTTAGAAGAGGATGGTGCTAACTCAGGTATCAACTTCGTCACTTGACCGAGGTTCAAAATGACGAGGTCTATCGCAAATCGCCCTCGTGTTGCTTTACATGCGACTTTAAAACTCTCACTCACTCGAACAAAAGTCTAACTCACGGAACCCCTAGAACTAGAGAATATTTGTTGAGCAGGAAAGTATGTCTAGTTTCATAAGTTTTAGGTTCGTTTTTTAAAAAAATTGTTAGCAAATGGCCTAGGCTCAAAGACTGTCGCCAAATAGTCCTAATGTAGCTTTAGTAAGTGAGAGTTACAAACTTCGCACTCTAAAGCAACGCGAGGGCTATTGGCGACAGACCTCGTGATTCTGAGCCTCGGTCAAGTGATGAATAAGATACCTAGCCTGTGGTAACCACACTCTTTCCTAATTACCACACCACACTAACAGGAGGACACTGAGACTCGTGCATTGTCTTAACAGGCATTGGCTCCTTCTACACCGCGGGTCTTCATTGGTTCCAGGACTCGAACCCGCAACACGTCTTCTAGGGGGTCCAAAGCCTAACTTCAGTCCTTTGTAAGATCTCGCTAAGGGCTCTAAACCTGACTTTGTAGGAGGGCTCTAATATTCTTAAGTACGCCCCCTGCCTGAGTCGTAATGCTTTAGTAGATAAACTCAAATATACCATCTTTCATTTAACCTTGGTTCGAAATTGTTATGCAATCGAACACGTTTTCTTCGTCAAAGCATATTTGTTTTAAGGTCCGATATTCCACTCGGACAGGGCTCCTAGACCAGGGGTACTCAACCTTTTTTTCTGCTGGGCTGCATACATATGTTAGTTATTTCACGCGGGCCGCAACATTAGTACAAATGTGGGACGGGGGGAGGGGAGAAATGCTTTAAGACCAAGATAACATTGGAAATTTAAAATGTGGAAAATTGATCACAATATAATAACTCCTCTGTGTTGCCTTTTTTAAATTATTATTTTATATATATTTTTTTGTCTCTAACACTAAATTAGAAGCGTTTAAGAAACACTCCTTCACAATTTCTGCATCAGTAAAGGGTTTCATACGATTACCAGTAATATAACAAACTTCATGGGATGTCTTTGTTACCGCTGTGACATTACCACTGACAAAACACTTTGTTGCTGTTGCTAAGATTATTCATGTGTGTGTGTGTGTGTGTGAAAGCCTCTATTCTCATCATCTCTTGTGAAAGAGATCTTCGACGAAGTGTCATTGAATTTGATTCCCGTTTATTGGTATTTTTTAAATACATTATTTTCGTAACAATCCAAACAATTACTGATCCATCTTTGTTTTTCACAACAAAATAGTCAACCACCCAATCGGCTTGGAATTATATATTTTTTTCGAAAATTTTTCGCGTATAAGATATAAAAGATAGTTAAAAATTGTTCCATCCATAGAATTGTCGCTACTCCACTGTTATCTGTTACAACTCACCGTTACCGTTCCAAATAGAAAAAGAATATCAATTCGAACCCGTATGACACCGACAGCAAAAAGCAAAATTGATAAATTTGATTTCTTGACAAAGAATTTCCCACCAAATTGTTAATACACTGCTCTTAAATAAGTACATTTCTCAGAGCAATGGGCCACACTTAAAAAGGCTCGGTGGGCCGCAGATTGAGTATCGCTGTCCTAGACCGTACGTGTAGCTTTGGTTGTCTTTATCACGAGCTCGTGGCCGACATTGTCGAGTCACTGGTTCGTACCACTGAAGACCTGCCACAAAAAGGAAGTGATGCACATTAAATCTTTCGAGGCGCTAAGTCCTCCCTTTGGCGGGTTGTGGAAGTTCGTGGAGGAGTACCAGCTCAGGTGTTTTTCTCATCACTTAACTGAGCATCAAAATTACGCCAATAGTCCTCGTTTTTTGCAACATAAATTAAAATTAGTCCATCATGCCCCAATCACAAGTGTGACGTGAACTGAACAGAACTCAGCAAATTTTTCACGCATTTCATCAAAATTGTACGCAATCAACCAATAATAGGTTTCACTTCTAGGACCGAAAACAAACGGAAAGGGATCCTTTCCTTGAGGTGGATGAACGAACTTGCCAGGGGCTGTGAACGTGTTCGGTGCTCCGGAACCGACCTTGGCGCATAGCGATCGCGCTTCGAATTCCTGCCGATCAGGTAAGTAAATTCCGCGCGTGAACGCCATTTTTGCTTTCTTTTTTTTTTTCATTCAACGTGTTGTGGATGGAGCAGGAGGTTTGTGCAAAGCCGTGCCGAGAATGGCGGGAAAGAAGTGTTTGGTACGCGAGGGTCGAGGAACGAAGGTGCATTTTTTCCCACATCACCCCTCTCTGCCTGCACTTACAAATAGATCTTTAGCATGAAGTCTGCTATGTTTATAAATTTGTGTAATTATTCGGAATATCCATGTGTATATATTGTATTCTCTTCGAGGCTGAGATTTAAGTTATTACTTCTAACAATCTGTATTGTTCAAACCAACTTTTGTGAACACACGATTGATTGAATATTAACGTCGCACTGTTCAGCTACACGAGGGCTTTTGGCGACGGACCACGTCACTTAATAACGTGGTCAAGTGACGTGGACGACACCTGAGCTGGCACCCCCTCTTCTAACTACCACACCACTCCAACGGGAGGACGTTTCAGCTCTCGACAGATTTAACCTGCATCGCTGCCCTACACGGTGAGTCTTTAGTGGTACTGGGCTGGAACTCGTGAAAAGGCAAGCCACGATCCGATACCTATACCACTCGGCTACCGCGGCCACTTTGCGAACACACAAATATCAAAACGCAAGACCATAAGAAATGAGATGATATTTGGACAAGTTGATTCGTCACTAAAATGATCAACATTATTACATTAAAAACTCTTTTTTTCAATTCTCAGATATCATCCATTATTTACTTCAAAACATTGAAAATGTTTATTCAAATAGTACAGGTCCTTTCTACTAATTTCCAAGCACTACAGCCGGTTACCAGTCTTCTTGATCTATTTGATGCTATCTGCTTCCATCGGTTAACTCCCTTCAACCACTTTTCCATTTTATCCATCCACCTTGTCCTCGGTCTTCCTTTTTCCCTCTGGAGTTTGGAAAGTTATTTTTGCAACAGGAGTTCCATCGCTATATCGAAATGCATGTCCCAACCACCGAATTTGGGCAGCCTTGATCGCTTTGACTATGTTGCGTTCTCTGTATTTCGATTGAATTTCAAGATTGTATCGTGTTCTCCAGATTCCGTTTTCTCTAACTGCACCCAAAAATTTTTC
>BMAV01018043.1:97696-110399 GCA_019973955.1 Trichonephila inaurata madagascariensis | reverse complement strand
GAAATAAGAATCATTTCATACATTGCCGGCTAGTTTTAGGCATTCTATACAATGCTTAGGTATTCTATAGAATGCCGGATTTCATACTTTGCCGTAACATATACAAAAGAGATTTCTTGAGAAAACTCAAAACAAGTATACACAACAAATACAATAAAACGATTGGCCATGGATTTTCGAGAGAATTATTTTTTCACAATGAAAATTAAGATTCTTGACCGTTCATCTCGTAGCTACACTCTCACCAGACTACTATAAATTTACTATAAATACAACAAATGTTTTGTTAAAAAAATCACTGACTCGAAAGAGTTTTAGTTATTTTTAAAATATTACAAGAGTTTGTTAAATATGTTATTTGTGGAACATTAACACATCTTTTTTACCGTAACTTTCATTTAAACAGAGAATAATTCGTCAGTCACGTTATTTTTAAAATACTTTCGAAGTCTTCTTATAAAGACTAATCGATTAAAAATTGACTAATCGATTAAAAGTGGTTATCTTTAGAATAATTATTCATTATTTAATCGTAAAAGCTAGTGCTTTAGTTAGTTGTGATTTAAATTTCATTTTTACTTTTTCTCTACTTAATACACCTTATTAATTGCTTATAACAAAGAAATAAGCTTTTCAAATATATATTTTTACAATGACAAATGAAATTTCTGTGTTAATAAAAAAAAAAATGGATTTTTCGATTTTGGTTCTAAAAATGCACTCATTTTGATTGATTTATTGTTTGAATAGTTTTAACGTCATTTTTAACCTTCCATGATAATTCACATCGAGAGTCACGGCACCAACTATGAAACATAATTAGGATGCTTCAAGACGAGTTGTTTACTGATTTTGGTTAATCATCTTGTCAGATGGGTGCTACTCACGTGCTTTACTTCCCTCCCCCCTTCCTATTTCCTTTAGTTAGGGACTATTATAAGAAGATGCCAAGAGTAAAAAAAAATTAATCCGGAAGTTTTCAGAACTGTAATCATATTCTCTACGATGGATTGTCTCCAGCAATTTCCTGTTTAGAGCGCGAGAAGAACAGGAAAGTGGAACATTTTCCCATTGCATATTTTCCTTCGACTTCAATATTCATATTACCTTTCTTTTTCGAAATAATTTACTAAGATATATCCTATTTATCAAAACTACATTAATATTACAACATTTTCTATGCCTTTAAGAATTCCTGAGCATTGTTTAGGGTTCTTCGTTGATGTTTTTTTCATTTTGTTAATTATTATCTGTTAACTCTTCAACAAACAAAATTATTATTATTTTCAAACGGAAATTATTTTTAATATGATAAAGCTCGTATGATAAAGAGAGAACAGAAAATAATTTTTTAAGGTTTTAATGCCTTTAAATATATTAATTCAATAAAAGTAAGAAATATTGTGTATAAAGGCAATTATTATTTTGTAATTTCCATTTTATTAAAGATTTGGAACATTCTTTCCCTGTGGGAAGCTAATATAAAACGATTTGAGATGCAACATTATCAGAAAAACCTTTTAGAAATGTTTCTTTAAGACTTTAAATTATATATATAAGAAAATGAATATAAACATAATAAATTTTCCTACGAAGTAAAGATTGGAAAAATTATGGAATCCAATACTAAGAACAACAAGCTAATATCTGGGATAACATAAATATGATTATAACATAGTGTTTTTCAAAAATATCAAAAACACACATAATAATGTACTAAAAAACAACACAAGAGACTTTACTTAATATAGATTTGAACAGAGGAGAAAGAAATATATATATACTAGCGGTCCCGACAGACGTTGTCCTGTACACATGTCTTAAATCCGAAAATTACAAACTTTTTTGAATAAGTTGTAACAATCTGGACCGTTTTGATGAAATTTTTTATAAAGAAAGTTATTACAATACCTGACATCATCAAATGTACAATTACCACAATTCAACCTATCGATTGCGTGTGAGTATGTATTTACTATGAACTAAGTTGAATATGGAAGCTATTCTGAATAGAAACTTAAACTTGTTTTAATTAAAGGGTAAAAAAGATAAAACTCGAGCTATTTTCATAACAGATATATTTTTTTAATGCACAAAAAATAAATTTATCGTAATGCCATTGAATGTACAATGTTTTTGGTTAATCCTTGAGGGCTATAAACATACAAATGCGATGGTTTGCCAAACCTCGTACATGTAACATATAATTAGCCATGCGAAAATCAAGGGCTTTCTAAATCTAAGCCACAAATTGTCATTGTTTGACCTTGTGACTTATTAATGGTCTTAGCAAATGCCGAGTGAATTGGAAATTGCAAACATTTGAATGGGTAGATGAGTCTGAAAGAATCATTGGAATCAGTCGTAGAAGTACAACTTCACCTTGAAGTTTGCCGCTCAAAATAGTGGCCTCAAGAATATTGTCCATGATTTTTTATGAACAATCACGCGCCCTTACATAATTTTGGCGCATTTTTAACTAATTGCGATATCGGACCGAATTGTGAATCTAAATCCTTCTCGAATCCACTTGAACCCACACAAAAAATGTCATCAAAATCGGTCCAGCCATTTAGGAGTTCAGTCACACACACACGCACAGAAGAATTATATATGTAAAGATAAAAACGCTAAAAAGCATGATTCGTCTGCATTTTTTTAACAATGAAGACCCGATTTGGCCAGTTTGGCTGAAAATCGATTTTCGATGCAAACTTAAGTCATTTTTATAACAATAACGTCGTTACAACAATGCAGGTGAATATTGAGTTGAATGTTTTTATGTTATTAATTAATATCGTTTTAACTAATTGCGATATTGGATCGAATTCTGAATCTAAACCATTCTCGAATCCACTTGAACCACCACAAAAAATTTCATCAAAATCGGTCCAGCCGTTTAGGAGGAGTTTAGTCACATACACACGCACACAGAAGATTTTTATATATAAAGATATATAGCCAGGTGTTTTAACATTATTCATTACAATAATAGTTATAAGCATCTAGCTAGTAAGTAACATCTCAATATATATGAACTACATCAAAGATCATTCAATTCTAGCATTGATTGGTGCAAAGCAGCCTCATGTAATCCATATAAACTTACATATTTTTTAATAAAATAAATATAAACATAATAAATTATCCCACAAAACAAAGAATAGAAAAATTGTGGAATCGAAGACCAAGAACCCCGCCATAACATAAATATGATTATAACGTAATATAATATATATACTTCTAAAAAAAGATGTAAATATGACATGAATGCTTATGAAAAATAAATTAAACAATAATGATAAAGTATAGTATTTATTTAAAATGATTTCGATCCAAAGAAAATAGGGAAGATTTGAAATTATATATAAATATTTAAAAAAGCATAAAATCTTAAAAAAATAGAACAACATAACTGCAATTCTGAAAATGAAGCAAAAATTGCAGAGCACTCAATAGAATTCAATGAATATGAGGAGGAAATCAAAACTTAAGCAGAAAAGATGACATTTTGGATGTGACAGATTTCCGATATGAAAGTGACCAATATTATCAATTTTTCTTCAAAGTCATTTTTTTTATGATAATTTTAAGGAAGTGTCACAGATCATTATAAACAAAGTCATTCATCAATACAGTAATTTATCTAAGTGATTTATTATTGTAACGCATCACAATGATTTTATCTTTCCGTTCATCGTGAGTGCTTGCAATTTGTCACAATCCGCGGGAAAAATTACAACAGAAGGAGGGGGAATTATATTATTAAATCATTTCTATTTTCTCGACACTACAGATTATATTTGTAACTTTATAATAATAGTATGTAAATATTAAAATTCCTAGGATTTGAGACATGAAAAACTGGGAGAAAAAAGTAATAACTGCTTTTAAACAGTTAAACAGTTAAAAGTTTAATGATATTAAAACGTAATTATTTTTTCGTGTGCAAAACTATATCTGAAAGTATTTAATAAATGGACTAATGAAACACTCGATAAAAATGACCGAATGTCCCCTCATTCTTCATTTTTTTTTTTATCTAAGGATACATTTAATAGATTTTTACATTTTGGCTAGATTTATCCTAATTTTCTGTCTTCAGAACCAAGAAACTTATGAATAAACATTTCTTTAAATTTTCTTTCATCGTATTATTGAAACTAAAATTTTTTCTCCTCATACGTGTGGGTCACTATATATATATATGTACATCATTTTATTTTATTATCATACAACTTAATCTTATCTTATTAGAATTCTTTCTTATGTTTTTTAAGACGAGTTATATAATCTGTTCTTTCAGTAATTTAAAAATAGTCACATTTCCGTCAAAATGGACATAAAAATTATTATATATTATATTGCATGATCTTTTTCTTGTTTTTTCTTTGAAAATCAGCCGTCTTCTTACGTAGAAAGTGATAACATTTTGCTTCATAAAATTTGTACTTTTATTAATGAACTTGTTTACAACCAGTGTGCAGAAGTATCCCCAAATTTATAACATAATAACATCTTTTTTTTTTTTTACGTGCAACCTAATTGAGATATCCTTAGTTTTGAAATGAAACATAAATGTTTGTCTCTTGTACAGATAGTCGTCTTTTTCTTTTTTTCATGTTAAAAATATTCTTTAAGAATAATAAGTCATAATAATTGTCTTGAAATTACGAGAGACATACCTCCATGTCTCATTTTTAAACTATGCAAAAATGTAATTACTGAGGAGGATAATTTAGATTAAGGAAAAAAATAACACGATTTTTTTTATTTATTTTTTTTTTTTGTTTGTTTCACAATTAGTATTTTTTACGATAAAATAACTTGGAAATGAGTAGCAGGCACTATGCTTTTGATATCATAGATCTTGAAAACATTTAAATTTTTTTCTTCTATTTTTAGAACAACCCTGACCGAAGTGCCTACTAGCACAAGAGTTTTCGCTAAAGTTCTTGAAAAAGGACAATGTAGTATAATCTTATTAAAAAAACACAATCTACTATTCAAGTGAGTCATTTCATAAAAGAGAGAGAAAAAGGGGATTAATCACTTATTAATGATTTTCATGAAAGGAAAAAAAAAAGTTTAACAATCTCCTTGGAAAAACGAAACAAAATACATTTAGACCAAATATGGATTTAATGTATTCTAAAATAAAACACAAAAGTGGTTTCTTCTTAAGAAACTCTAGCACGTGGAAGGATTATGAATTACTCCAATTGACTAATTAATGCTATTTTTATGGATTGCTCTTATCTCTCTCATCAAGAATTAAAAAAAAATCGAGCTACAAAAAATTAAACCTTTTTCCTAAATTGTCTCACAGTATTCTATTTCTAAGAAAACCAATTGAATATTTCATATTTTCTGAAGTAAATGAATAAAACTATTAATGTCATTTCCCCTTTGATTTTTGGAATATAAATCCGGAGGAAAAATGATAAAAATGTCCTGTAAAAGTCTGATCTTAAAATTCAGAAGGATTCAAGTTGCAAAACAACAAGATCAATCTAAAAAAATATTTAACGTCAGTTAACATAGAATAAAAAATGTATTACAATTCGAAAATAAATCTTTTTTTAGAAAAATGTTGAGAGAGCTAACATATATTTCCATTATTAATGCAGATTAAAAAAATCTTAAAATACACTTAAAACTGAAGGTACATGTTGAGATTTGATTGAGAAAATACGATTTGTTAATTCTACTTGAATTTCAAATATTCGTTTAAATACAACAGAAACTATCAGAAATAGCAAATCAAAAACAGCCAACTACAAATTATCTGTAAGAAGTTTGAGACTTCTGAAAGGTAAAATTTCTTTAACAACAAATTGACTTTATATAAGTGTAATTGAGCCAAGATATTACTGAAAGGTGAGCAACGATTATTTCGTCAAGAAAAATAGTTCTACGAACATTTTGAATGAAGTCTTATAATGTGATTTATTTTTATTTGTAACCTTATCAGTCGCTTAAGCCAGCTACTATCAGATGTAGTAAATTCCTTTCGAAGTATCAAACTGTATTTGCGAACTGCCTAAAAGATATTTTTTGCGAACTGGAAATGTTCTCCAACAGGATTGCAGAAAAAATGTAGTAAATTTATATAAAGAACTGAGAATCAATTTTAAACACTGTGAAAAACAAGAAATATTATTGCATTTCTTTCGTAACGAAAACTTGGTACCATCATAAGAGAAAAAGAAAATACATGTTTTAACAAATAATGCGAATTTCTTGCCTCAATTATCTCCCGTATGCTCACGGAATCATCTCGTCGTATTCGACGAATAATGATGCTCGTCACGTAGTGTCATTATTTCACCTACAAACAATGGCCACATGATCAATTCAGTTGAATCATACGAAATGTTTACGCAAAACGATTTGTAGGGCGATGTCGGATCCTGAAGATTGAAATATAAAGAATGATTTTTTTTCGCAGTAAAATCTGGCATGTATATAAAGTGCACTTTTAAGGCTGTCTTCGGGGTAATGTTGAAGAATAAGACCCAGTTTTGAGGGATTTTTTCGGATAAAAATGCATTACAACATTAATCCTATATTTTGGCTTCACTAGTCTATCTCTAAAGCAGGGGTACTCAACCTTTTTTCTGCTGGGCCGCATGCATAAGTCAGCTATTTCACGCGGGCCGCAACATGAGGATAAATGGTGTGTGTGGAGGGGAGAAATGCTTTAAGACCTAAATAACATTGGTAATTTAAAATGTGGAAAATTAATCGAAATATTATAACTTCTGTTTTGCTTTTTTTAATTATTATTTTTTGTATTTTTTATTTTGTCACTAACACTAAATTAAAATAATTTAAGAAACACTCCTTCACAATTTCTGCATGAGTAAACGGTTTCATATGATTACCAATAATGTAATAAACTTCTTTGGGTGTCTTTGTTACTGCTGTGGTATTACCACTGACAAAGCACTTTGTTACTGTTGCAAAGATTATTCAAGAAAGCCTACTTATCACCTCTTGAAAGAGATCTTCGAGGAAGAGTATCATTGAATGTGATTCCTGTTCATTGGTATTTTTAAGTACAGCACTTCCGTGATAAATCAATAATTTACTGATCCATGTTTGTTTTTCACTACAAAATAGTCAACCTCCCAATCGTCTTGAAACGATATATTTTCCTCGAATATTTTTCGCTTGCAAGAAATGAAAGATAGTTAAAAATTAGTTCCACCTATAAAATTGTCACTACTCCGTTGTTATCTCTTATCACTTACCGTAATCGTTCCAAATAGAAAAATAATATCAATTCGCACTCGTACGACACCGACAGCAAAAAACAAAATTGTGTGTTATATTTGATTTCTTGACAAATAATTTCCCACCAAATTTTTAATGCAATGATCTTAAATAAGTAAATTTCTCAGAGCAATGGGCCATGGCCGGGCCACTTAAAAAGGCTCGGTGGGCCGCTGCTCTATAGGATAGTGAAGCCAGATCTAGCAGCATATTTCATCATATTCCTTTTTTTTATCCAAGACTCGTTTTTTTCTGGTAAAAAATGTGTTTCGCAATTTTTTTAATATACCGTAGTATTAAATAAATTATCCTTTTACAAGTTAAAAGATAAAACCAATTATTTATACACTATTTTGAAATTTTAAAGATGCTATATTATAAAAGGATTTTTGAATTACAATGTTGCAAATTTTCACGAAAATTGAGGCATTTTTCTGTTTGAAAATGTGCTTCGCGTTAAGTTCAGGCCCTCGTACATTTGCGAAAACAATCTTCAGACTACATAGTACCCTACAAATTTCAATATTACCGAATTTTTTTTTCCTTATATTTTCTTGTGGCCCATATCATTGGGAAGTTTGCCACCAAATTTCAGATCTGCTAACAAATTAGTTTTTAAGATATTTGTGTGTGAAGTTTTCTGAAATTAGGTTTTGGTTTCGGTTTCATTTTAAAGCATTTTACCATTCTTAAATTCAATTAATCAAAAATATTTTTGAGCAAAATTAACTCTTTCAGTATGAAATGCTTATTAACTTCAATTTTCATTACTAAATTCATTACGTTTTAAGTTTTTTGAGTTCTCCAAATTACTTAAGGTATCCGACTACGTTCGGAACCGTAATTTTGCAAAAGCGTATAAATGGATAATATTTGTGATATTTAGTGTCACTTAGATTAAAAAATGTATATAAAATTGTTTTAAGAATATTATTACAATAAAAAATTATTTAAGAACATTATTTTGACAAAAAATGAACATAGAATGACCCATTTTCAAAATGTTCTCCTTTTGTGAAAAATGCTTCTATTATTCTAACATTTTGCCTGTGTATAGCTCAGACCTCTGTACAGAGGCTCAACTAGAATTTTTGAAATATATAACTTAGAAGTGGGTTCATCCATGTTTTACGACAACAGAGGGGTGAAATTTTAAGAAAAAAATGCCGATAACTATTTCAATTGGCTGTAACTCTGAAAATAACGTGAATTTTTCAAAAATCCTAGTTAAGACTCTCTGGAGAAGTCTTTACTTTATATAAGCACACACACACAAAATATTATTATTTTAGAAGCCTTTTTTATTAAAGGAGAACATTTTGAAAAAAGGTTATTTTAAGTTAATTTTTTGCCAAAATGTTGTATTTAAATAATTTTTTTTGTCAAAATGTCCTTAAAACAGTTTTGTACATGTATTCTAATCTAAGTGACACTAAATATCATGAAAATTATCCATTTATGCGCTTTTTTAAAATCACGGTTCCGAACGTAGTCAGATACCTTAATTAAGATTGAATTTCCAAGCTTTTCTTTTTTTTTGTTTTAAAAAATAGTTTTTCTAACTTAGAAGCTTTTCATTAATTTTTTCCGATTAAGAAAATACCACGACTAAAACGTTCTCAGGTTCCTAGGAGTAACAATGTTTGGTAGAGATGGAATACTACTGAAAATGATATATCTATCTATACCCTTCCTGATACTGCAATAAGTTTTCCGAATACAAGTACTCTGATTACATGTATTGCAGATAAAACATTTCCATGATTTGGTGAACTACATTATAGTAAACATATAGTAGTGCCAGTAGCGCACACAGGAATTTTTCAAGGGGAGGGGAAGGGGGGTCCGGGACCAAAAGTTCACCAATCTTGTATCAGGCTCCTTCTGATTTTCGGGAACAAAACAGTAAAAAACTAATTATTGAATAAATAATTAGCATTAATTAATAAAATTAATCATTAATAACAAATACTTGATTAAATGTTACGTACTATATACTTAGAATTATAATCCATCGGCAAACACCCCCGGGCCCAGGGGGGGGGGGGTCCCGGACCCCCAGGACCCCCCTTCCTTTGTGTGTGCCACTGAGTAGTGCTATATTATAGTATTTGAGTTCTTGTTGGGAGAGTTTAAAATTTGCTAAACCTCCTCAAATTAAAATTTAAAAAATTCAATTTTATGTACAAACCTGGAGATTTTTAGCTTAAGTTAGAATCAATATTATGTTGTTCATAAATGATTTGTGTTTCAAAACTTTTTTGAAAATATTTTGTTAAGATTAGAGTGAATAATTTGTCGTCGTAACAAACACTATCAATATTAAGCAAGAATATATTTTGAAATTAAAAAAAATGTGTTCAGTCATAATTAATTGAAGTAGTATTTTGATATATATAGAGAAAAAAAGTTGAAAAATAACGTATTAAAAAATTAGAGCCTTACAGACATTATAAGTTTTTGTTTTATACCTTTACAAACTTTAAATACGTTTTCTCGGACTTTTAATTTTGAAGGTGTAGGTGTTTTCTAATCCCTAAGGTTTTTTTCTGCTCAAAATAGTCTTGAATTTTTTTTGTTTATATTCAAAAACGTATGTTCTATAAAGGTTAGTATGGAGTTAGGTTTGGGATCTCTAGCTATTTTTTTAAAAATACTTAAGTTAATATTTTAAAAATTTTCGGTATTTTTTAAAAGGTTTAGCTAGAAAAATAATTATTAAAAATCAACAAGGGAACAGGTTTCCAAATCCTTAATAAATTTTGTTTGCAATAATCTAAGAACTATATAAATCACTTAAAATGAGACGAAAATTTTTTAAAAATTGAGCATTTCCTAAAAGTTTGAAAAACTTCCAAAATTTTTAATTTTTTAAAATTGTAAAATAACAGCTGGTCAAACTGACTTTTTACTTTCAGAATCAATTTAATAATATAATATGAATATAAAATATAAATTATTTTTACTGTTACTGTCTCCAAAAAGTTTTTTTGAAAAAGGGTACTGTGTAGCCTGAACACACAATATAAAAAGATCGAAATTTACGGGTGCGCGTTATACGCTAGGTATAAAAATTAAATTTTAAATATAATCTTTTTTTTTATTTCTAATGGAGCTGTGGGTTGGTGTTGAACTATTAGAGACCTAGTACATCCCCCCGGGAGCTGGTATATCTTTTTAGTGCGGCACCATATATGCGGATACCAATTGCCGAAGATAATTTTGACGCCCAGTTTCCTTCCTCTGAGCCCTGGTAATGCGAAACCGTACTTAGGATTTTAATATTACCGAGAGAACCCAAGCTAAACAGGCATTCAATGGATCTTTTACATGGCCGCTGTCGATTTTCTTCATTATGAAAATCCACCGACTTGGGTCGGGGTCGAGCCCGCAACCTTAGACGGACAAAAATAAATTTAAAAAATAGGAATGGGCATTAAAAAAATTAGACTTCTACATACATCGAAATAATGAATATTTTTTTAAAAAATACATACCTTATGAACTTAAAGAGTTGTAGTTGCAGAAGCACACTACTTTTTCAAAAGTGCCTGGAATAATACGTAGAACAAATGACTTCTTCCTCCCTTCAGTGGGCCGATAAAATGAGTACCAAGCTTGCTTGTGAATTTAACACTGGAGGTTTTCACGTCAGACTGATCACCTGGCCGGAACACCTGCTCATGCGCCTCAGGGCCCATGGTCACGTATACTGAGTTGGGCACAGTAGGCCTTGGCTCTCACGGGCTGTCGCACCACTGAGTTAAATTATAAATGACTTCAAAACATAAGAACATTACAAATGAACATTTCAGGTTTCTTCGTAAAAGTGGGGGGTGCGCACTATACGGCTAATATACCTCAATATTAAAAAATGTCGCTTGAAAATATAGGTGCGCTTTATACGCCGAATTTTATGGTAATTCTAAATTTGACAACATTGTACTTGGATTATAATCACTGACCATGTAATGATAGAAGAGCCTTTTGTCAAAATTCCAGGATAATTTGTTTGCTACTCCTCTTCCTCAATAATCAGCAGTTTAGGTGTTGTCCTCGTCACTTGATCAGGGTTCAAAATTACGAAGTTCATTGCCAAAAGCCCTCGAGTATAGCTGAATAATGTGACTTTAATATTCACTCACTCACAAGAAATATTCTTCATCAAAAATAAGCTTATATCATTTTTTTATTTATTTATTTTTATTTCGATCAATTTCTTATCGTTGTTTACTAAATATTTTCTTTATAATACTTTTAATTACGTTTCATTACATAATTTCAAAATTCTTAGAAAAAATTACCCAGTTAGTTGCTTGGGTAATTTATACAATGAAAAATCGGAGATGTTAGTTTTAAAAAAAAGCAAATGTGTCACAAATAATTTTAATAATCGTTTAATAATTCAACAGTAATCATTTGGTAATTCAGCAAGTTTACATTCATTTTTGTTTTCCGTAAACAGATGTCAAGTTCAAATAGAAAAAAAAAATTTTCATTTTATTTGAGTATAGTAGTATTGGCTATTGTTACTGAAAATATATCATTATATTATCAACACACACATAAATATGTAGATAAAAGAATTATATGCAGAAATGAAAAAGAATGCCATTTTATTTCTAAAATACTGAAAAAAAAATATCTTGCTTATTTTCTTTGAAAAAAGGAAAATTTTCAGAATAAGTAACTAGAAACGGGGCTACCGCTTTTCTATCTCTTTCTTTCATATTATTTTTTAATTAAATTCATAAAGTTCACAGTAAAAGTGAGAAATCCAATTTCCTTTGTTTTACTCACCGTATGTCGTAGCGTAACCTGCAGTTTACGCTATTTTTTTTATTTTTTGTTGAGTCGAAAATGTTTGAGAAAATTTCTACTCTTAGTAATAATGAAATAATGGAGTGGATATGCCTGTGTCTTTCTCTTACATGTTTTATTTTTGGCTACTGTCTTTTAAAAGTATCAAGTTAATTGTAATGCCATTTTGTAATGTAATTGTAATTTAATTGTAATATAATTCATTTTACTATTAATCTCAAGAAATTTTTCATTTTTGTAGCATTTTTCTTTTCATAATATCAAAAATTTGTCAATGGACGAATTCGTATATCGTAAAAACCGGCGTATATAACGCGCACCTATATTTTATGGCTGCATTTTTGAATTTTTAGGTATAGTGGTGGCCAAAATTGTGGACACTTTTTTAACTTATGTTTTTTAAGTTTGTAGCTTATAGAAAATTTTACGTTGCACAAAATGCACAGTATTTTATATCATTTTAAAGAGAATTTAATACTGAATTCAATACAAAAGGTAAAATTAAAATATTTGAAACACAAAAAAATTTTATGCTGCAATAACTGTCGATATACATTGTTATCAGAGCTTAGTGAGGTTGCGTTTATTCTTTATTACAGCTTCA
>BMAV01018043.1:49573-72679 GCA_019973955.1 Trichonephila inaurata madagascariensis | reverse complement strand
CCTCACCTCTTCAAGTATCAAACTAATGACCCATTTATTTCTTCCGAACATATGGTCTAGCCAATAAACATGTCTAATTCCAGATCGTTATATTTAATAGCCCTATATGTCAGCATTAACTTTCAAGAGCACTCATGGACGCCGCGATCGGTGTTTTAAGTGTTTAACCCACTTAATATTATTCGGTGGCGTTTTTTCTCTCTCTGCCTCTTGCATCAGATGATGTGTAACTTTGATCAAATGAAGACCTTGTTAAAAACTAAGTCTGTTTCTGACTCTAAAATCATGTCATATATAATATATACATATATATATGTTACTGTGGATGTCCAAAATTGGAGAATGTCGACTTTCACCGGTGAATGTCGACACACACCAAATACGTCGGTGAAAGATCGAATGTACAAGATTGTAATACAATATTCGATTTTTCACGGACGTATGTCGACAATCACAGATATGCTCTGGTGGAGGTTGAAAAGAAAGGAGCCGACAAAGAGGCGACTGGCTATTTTCCGCCAAAGCATTTGTTTTGCTGGGAGTCAATCAGCTTTGTCAGTCTTATGCAAGGTTTGATGGAGTGAACAAAACGTTTTCTTAAATTTTTTCCCGATACCCTAATTTATACTGAATGGATACAACACTGAATCGTGATCTTTTTCTTGAAAAGTTAAATGTATTGATTGCGTGTAAACGAGATGACAATTGTTTTTATTTTTCAAAAGAAAAGTACCCTAAAATACTTTTTGAAGTGGTTTCTGCTAAAACTAAGTGTAACACACCTTTGGATTACAGACGATTAATACGTTTTGACGTTTTAAAAATTAATGATGAAGAGAGGTTAATTGTACCATTAAAACCAGGAGAAACGAATATACAGTATTATGTTACCAATGGCGAATTGTTCAGAGTGCTATATGAAACTCACACCAGAACAGACCATGGAGGAAGAACACGTATGCTTAAAGAGTTAAAAATCGAATACAAAAATATTACATATGAAGTTGTAATGTTGTATTTAAATTTATGCAAACAGTGTCAAATGAAACACAGTGCACCTAAGAAAGATATTGCTGTGATGTCAAGGTGATCTGATAGATCTGCAGTCAAACAGAGATGGCGAATATAAGTTCATAATGGTGTATCAAGATCATTTAACTAAGTTTTTCCAGCTACGACCTTGGAAAACTAAGAGAGCTGAAGAAATAACGTATCACGTTCTTTCAATATTTTTAACATTTGGTGCTCCAGTAATATTGCAATCAGATAATGGTACAGAATTCAGTAATCAAGTCATATGCGAAATATGCGCAATGTGGAAAGATGTTAAGATAGTTCATGGAAAGCCTCATCACAGTCAAACACAAGGCTTAGTTGAAAGGGCCAATCAGGATATACAGAATATGCTAACTGCATGGATGAACGTAACGATACAAATAAATGGTCAGAAGGTTTACCCTGTGTTCAATTTGGTAAAAACACTACATACCACGAAGGAATACGCCAAAGTCCTTATGAAGCCATATTTGGCGTTGTAGCAAAAAAAGGCCTAGCATCGATTTTTTTTTCCTAGCAAACAAAAACTACAAGTATCGAAACCGAAGAACAACTCAAAGAAATTTCCAATACTTTTGAAACCGAAGAACAGCTTGAAGAAACTGGTAGTACTTCTGAAAAAAATTTGAGCGGGGGTCATACCAAAAACCATGTTCCAAATAAAAATATTGAAGAGGACTCTCAATCTACCACGTCTTCACACCAAGTTCTGACTGGAAAACACGAGTTAATTTCTAAAATAAGAGCGGCCGCGGAAGAGAATCTTCTACTGCAAGCAACAAAAATGTTACGAACCTCACAAAAAAATTTGCTCCTGCTCAAACTGGTGATACTGTACGAATACAAGTCCTTGATGTCGACCGTGGTCGTACAGATAACCGAAATGTGTTAGAGGTTGTTGTTGGAATAGAAGATTCCGACTTCTATAAACCTACAAATGAAAATGGTACCCTCAAGCAGCTTTACACACGTTATCAGTTCGTAATTTGTAAAGAAAAGTTACTTTCCATAGATGAGATTTATTTTCAAGAAATGTCGCTGAGAGAAGCAGCTGTAGCTAATTCGAAAAGCGGCGGGCAAGGCTATACCCGCTGTCATTGCAAAAGGATGTGTTCCACAAATAAATGCAGTTGTAAAAAAGCAAGGGCTTCTTGTGCAATTCAAAGTGTCATAACAATTTAAGTTGTTATATTGATTGATTGATTTAATATTAACGTCGCACTGTTCAGCTACACGAGGTCTTTTGGCGACGGACCACCTAATTTTGAACCATGGTCAAGTGACGTGGACGACACCTGAGCTTAAGTTGTTGTAATAGATAAGATTTGAATCACATAATTTATATAGTAAGTTTTTTATTACTAATATTTTATTTTCTCATTTAGAACGTACTTTATAATTATAAATAAGTTTTTAACTTTTATAATTTTCCTTTCTCAAAGTCGGCATTCTCCAGATTTCGGTGTTCCACCGAAACATATATAAATATATATACACACCAGTGGCGCACACAAGGGGGGACCCCAAAGCCCTTGATTTTTTTCCGATTGGTTATAATTCTAAGTATATAATACGTAAAATTTAATTAAATATTTGTTATTAATGATTAATTTTATTAATTAATGCTAATTATTTATTCAATAATTAGTTTTTTACTGTGTTTTGTTCCTGAAAATCGACAAAATCAAAAATAGCATGATACAAGTATGGTGAACTTTCAACCCCGGACCCCCCCTCCCTTTGAAAAATTCCTGTGTGTGCTACTGATACACACACATACACATATACACATATATATTCACGTTAAGTTTTAACTAACACACAAAATTTACAATCTAAATAATACAGGAAAAAATGCTATTAATGTGTGCACAAAACGATGTAAAAGATGATTTCCCTTGAACAAAGGCTAAGAAAGGAGGAGGCCACAAAAATAAGAAATGATTAAAAAACCATTAGTATACGTTATATTTCTCTTCCTTTTTATGGACTTAAAGTGTTTACAATAAATCCGTATTCATATAACTCGTGTTATATTTATCTGCATATTTTAATTATACAATATTTTATCTATTGAGAAGTAAGTAAATGGTAATTTGATATTCCAATCTCTTGGCGACGAAAAGAAAATGATTCAACGTAATTTATTAACCTAATATCCTAAAGCAATTTACCTCAATGTATTTGGCCTTGGAATTGTATCGAGTTATAATTTGATGAATCTTTTAATAAGCTCGGGAAATTGTCTACCGACATTTATATGCATTTGTTTCGCCAACAAATACCTTTTTAGCAAGTGTTTGCAACTGAACTTTGGTCGTTCATAATTAGTTAACATATTGAAGCTAAGAATATATAATTTAAAATTAATTTTAAATAATTAATTTTAAGGACATAATTAATTTTGAAGACTAAAAAAATGTCTTATCATTTTTCAATTATTTTTGGTAAAGGCCATTTTCCTATAAAAATATTTTGAAAGAAAACACAATTTTTATAACTTTAATTCTTTAATTTATATAAACCGTAGAAATATACTTGAATCACATTTTTTATTAACTATGATTCGAATGTACGAATCCTCTTTCCAATAATTCTTTGTGCATCTGCAATGTGACAAAAATTAAACAGTCCAAATTAATCAAATTTAATTTATGTAATTATAACTATTTAACTTAATTCAAGCAATAATACATGAAGTATGATGACGAAAAATAGGATATTTTTAGCTTACAGAAATTCTTTATAGAATACCAGAAACTCATGAAAGATACCAACATATTATATTAAAATTTATATTCTTTATGTAATAAACATATTATAAAAAGAGAATTAGTTATTTTTAAACCATTCCTGTTTTTGAATTATTAATAAAAAAAGTTTAATCTTTTTTCCGATTTTTCTTTTATGCTGAAATTTGTATTTTCAAAATATATTATATTATTTCAATGACGTATTTCTCCGAATCGCATGAGAAAAACATTCTTGTGCTTATGAAGCAAAAATCTGCATACAAGTATGCTGAAAATATTTGTTTACAGAAATTGCCCAGATAATTTATTGGAATAAATAAAATATCCCATGGACGAATGTCATATCAAATGGAATCGATTTGAAACTAGTTTTTTTTCTGCAAGCTTTTCCCTTATAAAATGAATTGAATAATTCATTAGAAGACATATAGTTGACAAAGTTAAGGAGTGAATCTTATTCTCAATATTTCAAGATTACAATCAACATAAAACAAACAATTATTTATTAATTGATGTACGTCTTTAGTAGTTTCATGCAATCGATTTTTTTTAAAAAGGAAACCCCTTCAAATTTGCATAAATGTTTTCTGGATATTTTTAAAGATTATTGTAAGAAGGCGTGCTCTCTTCAAACAGCTTCGGTTCAATTCAGTTTTCATCGGGGCTTTCCAAGTTGTCGTTAATATGTTAACAGAATATAATAAAGTTAATCGGTGACCTATTAACATATTAACAATGACCTATTATGATGTATCTTAACAAAGGTACATCATAATTAATTAGATCAGTGTAATGTTTATCCTCTTCAATTGTACAAATACATAACTGAAAATTACCTTGATGCCTTATTTATCATTTATAATTTCTCAAAGATAATGTGTCGAAAAAGTAGTTTACATTTTCTTTGATTGAAAAATCGCAATTAATTTTACATCTGACAAGTATTCCTTCAAAATAAATGTAAAATTGTTTTCTATCGAGATTCTTACCTTTAAATCATTTTCCATCCAAAAATGTCTTTGTATCATAAAATGTAACTATTTATTTTCGTTTTAAAATTATACATACTTCTGAGTAAAATTAGACTTTTTTTAATCGTTTTAAATAGTTTGAACGCTATGTATGACATATTATCCTCATTTAAATTTGAGCAAGTGTCCTATGCATGTTTGAGCAAATGCAATGAACTTTTTTTTTTTAAAAAAAAATTATTAAATCATCCATTTTGCTGTATTTGGAAGATGAAATATTTATGGGAATAACAATAACTTATTTTTTCCAAATCACAAAGAATCTACTAAGCCTTTTGAATTGGATTACGATGAACTTTATCTTAGTAAGCTTTCAATACAGCAAAGGGTACTCTTAAAGGAAAATGGTGTAATGAAATATCGTAAAACTAACATTAGAGTAACTGCGTTTATTGTTTTCCTCAGATACTGATATATTTTTTCAGAGAATGTAAATTTTTGATAGGGTTGTAAGATATTTAAACAATTTTTATTCATAACAGAGCAAAATAAAAATTGTTTTAATAAATCATTGCCAACAAATTCTGCTTAAATTCCAGTCTTATCGAAAATATACTAGTGAAAAATTTTATACATTAACCTTAAGACTGATTTTGAAATAATTTTCAAACTTTAAGAGTAAACTTGTATGATAAACCTCAAATGTAAATTCATATCATTTTCAATGCAATGTACGTAGCCCCATTAAGTCTAAAACTTATTGTCAAGCACGTACATGAAAATTTATTTAATGTTAAAACTTTTCACGCTTTCTTGGATTTTTCAAAATACAGAATATAGATTCTTAGAAGGATTGAGAAAAGGTATTCGAAATAGTTAAATTTATTTCAGCATCTGAAAGGACAAAACGCTTAAACATTAAATATCATGTCATCAAGATTAATATTACATCATATAAAAGAACAGTATGATGTAAAAATATTGTAAGTTACTATCAGGACGTTGCGGGAAAATGATTTTTTTTTTGTACGGATGTCACTATTTTTGTCATTCGTTATCACTCTGCATGTTCGCAGTAAAATAAATCGTAAAAAATCGAAAGGATAAAAATTAATAATCTTTTATCAAATATTTTAGGGTATAAAACGCGATTTTAAGCAGTTAACTAAATAAAAATAAAAGTTTATTAATATATAATAGATGAATAGGTTTCTTGAGGAATATGCGTACAACATGAAAAAATAAGAGTGAATAATTATAAAATGAACAGCAAGTGAAATAAGAGTAACAGAGAATATCAATTTAAGAACAGTGAAAATGTTACAAAAGTCAAATTTTTGTTTTATATAAAAACTATAGTAGTTTTATTCTGTGTCGCACTAGAAAGTATTTCATCAATTTGAAGGGAAAATAAAAGCAGATAGGAAGAAAGTAGTTTTCATTTATAACAGAAGGAGAAATGTGACGTTTAATTCCTGGTACGTAATTTTATCCTTCTTCAATATTGTCTTAAAATCAAAACATTAATATATAAACAAAATAAAAATGAGATAAAATACTATTCGAATGGTTTTACAGGAAATCGAAGTTCAAGGGTACAATAAACTTAAGATAATTTCGAAAGTGAAAATAAATTTCCAGGAAAGATAATATATCTCATTACCAATGAAGCTGATCATGTAAGTTGTAAAAACTTATCTGGTGATAAATAATAAAACTCAAGTCATGTTAAGCTTTATAGCTAACAGAAAATCCTGTCATTTTAAAAGCAAAGGATTTAGTTGCAGAGCTTTTTGATTATTCATTTCTTAAATAACGAATTTATATATAAGAAATAACTGTAACTGAATCTCTAGAATGCATAAAAATAATGCAATAATTATAATAAGTTTACTCTTTACAATTCCAATAATTTTTAACTCCGAAGATGAATAGTTTATCTTATTTTTAAAAAAATGAAGAGCGCGTTGTTCTGTACTAAAACATTTGTCAGTCATTCACCCATGCAAACATCACATTTGAATGCAAAATAAAATAATAAAAACACATTGTTGTATCTAAATAATGAAATCATTAAATATTTTGTTCGAAAAATAAGTTTGACTTTGATGTTTAAAAATTATCAAAAAATTACACAGAAGTTATAAGTAGTATATAATTAAAATAACGAAGTACATGATATTTAACAAAATGGAAGAGACATTATGAATTTCCCATGGCTAATTAAAAATAACCAACGTTCTCGTAATAAACTGTATACTATTGAATTAATTTTATTTTTTTCTGTATATGTGATGTCTTTCTTTCCCATTATTCGTTATTTAATACTTTTCTTTATTTTATTTGAAGTAAAATTGCAGTAAATCAGCGAAAATTTCACAAAAAAATAATTTGTATGATAGTTAAATATGCATGAAATTTTATTTAGTTTCATGTAAATGAAGAAATTCTGTTTGTAAATTTTAGAAAAAGACACGAAAACCTTATTTTTTATACTGTGTTAGAAGAAAAAAATACACAAGATGAATTTATTTTTATCCACCCATCCAATTCAATTCGTGACCGCTAATAAAACATAAAAATCCTAAAATGAATTTCTATTTTCCTCCTAACCATTGACAATTCAATTTTCTTTCATCATTTTCTCTTTAGCCTCCTCTCTCATCATTTAGAACCGCTTGTCATTTCGATAGGTCGAACATGACAAGGGCGTCAACCAATCCCAACCGCTCCTCGAACACGTGAACACCGCATGCCCGTGCAGGATTTAAAAGCCCAAATCTCTCATTCACTCTCATCATCTCACTTTTCCGCTAAACCTTAGGCTGCGAAACGCACCGGCTTAAAAAGGGGAAGGATAATTCATTTATGGCCGTCAACATCATACTGCGATTTATTGACAAATATACGACTTATCACAGGCCTAGAGAACCAGCTGATAAAATACGCGAGGAAAATTCTATAGAAGGAATACTCTAACCCGACGAGAGTTAGAATATAAAAGAGGAAAATATTCTGAAAGATATTTACTTCAACTAAAACGATGAAATTCGCCACTGTACTAGTTCTGGGAGTAGCTCTCATCTTATGCAGTGCTGTGCCAGTGAAGAAGACGAAATTTGAATGCCCGCCTCCAGATCAAATATATCCATGCACTTGTTCAGCCAATCCAAGGAAGATCGTAACATGCGACGATGTTAAGAACTTGGACATTATTCGAAGGGCTTTGGAACACAGATTCCCTAATCCATTGCCAAAACTTGTGATCTCTAATGTTCACACGTTTCAATTACCTCATCATGCTTTCAGGAACATCTCTGCGACTAGGTTAATTCTCAACGGAAGCAACATAAGAAAAATTCACGATGATGCTTTTGATGGTCAAGACAACCTTGGACTTTTGATTTTATCAGAGGACAGAATAACAGAATTTCCCACAGAAGCTCTCAAGCGTCTACCTCATTTAGTATCTTTGAGTTTAGCCGGTAATTTTATCATGAAAATATCTGATTATTCTTTGGAAGATAACACTCGTTTGAAGGGGTTGATTTTAGCAGACAACAGAATATCTACCATTGAAAGAAATGCTTTTCCTCTAACTTTAGACTCACTAACGCTTTCCAGAAACCATCTCACTACTCTTAACGGAACCTTGCATGATCTCGATAAGCTAGAATGGTTCTTCGCTGGAAATAATCGGCTTTCTACTGTTAAAGGCGAACTGAAAGGGCTGACACATCTGAGATATCTTTCATTGGAAGAAAATAGCATATTCGATATCGATCATAGTTTTGACGATTTATTGAATCTCAGGCACCTCAACTTAGCATACAACAACCTGGAAAATGTCGATGGCTTGCATCCTTTGGAAAAACTCATTCATCTGAATTTATCATATAATTACATCACAGATATAGACGATGACATTTTTAGAAATGTAAATGGTATTGAAGTCCTAGATTTATCAGGAAATTTTCTGAAAGATGCATGCAGATCATTGAAGCCCTTGAAGGAATTGGAAAAACTAATTTTATCGAATACTAACTTGAATGCAATAGACTATGACTGTTTCAAAGGAATGAGAAACCTCCAGTTCCTCGATTTATCTCAAAATGAATTAATTAACATTGATGCTGTTACTGGTCATTCATTCCCAAAGCTTTGGTTTTTGCATCTTCAAGATAATCATTTACAAATGTTAAGACACGGCCTGAAAAACCTGAGAAACCTTCTTGAACTGGACATAAGTGACAATGAACTCAGTTCAATCAAAGGACATCATCTTATGCACAATACACAACTCAGAAAGCTCAAGATGGATGGTAAGTATGTTGTTATACCTTATACCTATTTTTCATCTTATCATATGAAACTCTTTTCAAAATTTGATAAGGTATAATTTACTGGGGCATTTATGTATCTAAATTAAGATAAGATTTGGCTGCAAAAGTGGATAGAATACGGTTTAGTGTACTTAATTGTATTCTTCTAATAAATAATTGCTTTAAAATCTATTCATGTTTTATTTCCAAAAGCTTTTTCACTTAATACTTAATATTACAAATCATTTTAATTTCAGAAAAAACGTATAACATTAAAAGCCATATTTTAAATATATCACATAGAAGTTATCATATTTTTAAGTAAAATGTTATATAGATATTTCTTAATAAAATTCAAAGCATTTTACATTTATTGAAACTTTATTTATGCTGTATTGCTTCTGCAATGTATTATTAGTTCATATTAAAGTTTTTTTTAAAAAAATGGAAACGAAAAAAAAAATACTTAATAATGAGATTTAAAAAAAGTTTCTTTATATAATCTAAATGCATTAGGATTTTCATTATTATTCACTGATTATTTTGTGTGTTATATTCATATTATATTAGCATTCACATATAGTTAATCCATAAAATTATTATAAAATTTGCTCAGTGCCTTAAAAACAAAAAGAAGCAAATGGAATATTTTTTTAACTCGATAAAACTCAAACATGCCATAAGAAGCTGATACATGTTAAATCTGTCGAAACTTGAAGTCCTTACGTTGGCGTGATGCAAAAGAGAGGAGTGTCAGTTCATTTGTCCTCCTCGTCACTTGACCGCATCAAAATTAGGAAGTCTATCACTTATATACTTTATGTTGCTTCGGAGTACAGTTAAATAATCAACCAATTAATCAATAAACATGAAACCATCATTCAGAAAACTTTTTCTCTCTCTAGTTCCAAAAAAAATATTCTTTTTAACATAAATTTTAACTTTATCACACTTATTTAAGCCACTCGTATTTCAGATTAATGAGCAGCAAAGATTTTTTGAACTATAGAACTTCCACCAAATTATTTAAATTATTTTTTTTCTATAACTTACTTTGAAGTAGAATGCGAAAATATAAAATTGTTTGTTTTATTTTCTTATTAATGCATTTAATTTTGTACTAAGAAATTATTTTTATACATTTTCAATATTGCAATACGTTAAAATATCATTAAAAAAATGATACTAAAAATATCAAGTCTTACATAATACAAAAAGAAATATGTTTTAATAATACTTCGTGAACGCTGCATATAAAAATGAAAATATAAAAGTTCTTTTTTGATAACAATATATTTTTGAATTTAGCATTTGAAGTATCAATGCTGTTAAACGTACAAAGATTAAAAAAAAAAGACTAATCAAGTTCTATTGATAACTGGAAATTCGTAGTAGAATGAGCCGCAATTGCGTTAATAAAAAATAATGTTGATAAAAAAAACATTTGCAATGATTAATGACATAGTATTAAATAAAAATGTGAGAAAAAGACTTCTCAAAATTTTTCAAAGAATTTTTATTTGGTTTTTAGCTGCAAAGAATTAAATGGAATTTAAAATATTCTTCAAATTTTTGAAATAGCAGATACTTCTTGAAGAAAAATAGAAAGTTTTTTTAAACGTATAAAATATCTTTTACAACCTTCAGTTCGATATATATATATATAACGTCCTGCTATCCATCTCTCTGATTTAAATCTCATTCAGTATTTATCTTATCTTGCAGGTAACTCCTGGGATTGCACAGACCACCTGTTGCAGGTTTTACGTGATCTAGAGACCAAGAGGGTCAAGCTTCTCGGAGCGCCCATGTGTTATCTGGACAGAAAAGCTCGATGACCTTTGTCCTATTACAGAAGTCTCGTGAACGTGGATTTACGCACGAAATAGTATTGATTTAGTAATCCCAACAGTAGAGATAAAATGAATGGTGAAGATATCGGTCTGAGGGTTATATTCCGTAATGTTGTGTTAATCGGTGTCTAAACCTATTCAGTTGTTATTTTGTTTATGCTTTTATTATATGTACCAAGTGAAATAGTAGTCCGTAGCAATATTTCTAATTTCTAAAAAGTAGCAGGAAATAATTGAAACGTAAAATGTTATGTTAATATTAGAAAAAGAATCGCATTTTTAGATGAAGATTTATTTCCTTTTAAATAAAAAGAATACACTAGTTTGAATTCAAGCTCCTTAAATTAAACAGAAAAATAAGGTTCACGAATATTATGTCTAATACTTAGGATTTTTAAAATCGTGATTTTTAAAGGCATTATCTATGATTTTGTTTCAAAGTACAAGTTAAAAAAAAAAGATATATTTTTTTCAGCATTCTGCATGTAAAAAAGATGTGCTTTATGTTAAAAAGATGGATATTGCATGCGTAAAAAAATAGTTAGTTAAATTGTGACAAAACATTCCATAATTAATCAGCTAAATTTTATAAAAAATTTCACACCAAAAAAAGTTTTTTAAGATTATATAAGGAAAATAATGAAACTATTCAACACTAATGTCTCAGGTTTTTTTCTATTTATATTTATGTATTAATAAAAAATAACGCAAAAATCAATGCAAATATAGGTATTTATTTATACCACCCGTTGTTATATTATTTGTCTTTTACATTGTTATGTAATAAAAGTTTTAGTATATTAGTTTATAGTTTTATTTATATTCATCTCACGAACAGGAAATCATTTAAAAACCTACGTTCAGTAGGAATTCTCTTATGTACTATTAGAATTTGTTGAGTGCATTAGTGAATGAAAGGGAGCATAAATTATATAATAAAAACAAGGACAGAATAAGATTTTAAATAAATAATTTCAATGATTTTCCTTCTTCGCTTTTTTGACTTCATTAATCATCTTTAAAATTTATTCAATGGATGTCGAAAGTATTTATAAAGACACACAGAAAAATATATCTACTTTCAGCTGAACTCACACACACACACACAACAAATATTAGCTATCTTATAAAACTGAAAATTTCCATTGTCTTTCTTTTCAGTATTTTAATATGTTCATTTTTTTCTCTCTGCTTTCCAGATTTCATTATTATAATTTAAGTTTTTTATCTGATGGAAAATTAAATTAATGTTTAATTTATGGATAAAATGCTATTCCAGAACTGAAACATTGAAAGAATTCTTTATTAGAAATAAAATAATCTAAGATTTCAGAAATTAGTTACATTTATTCCCTTCATCAAAAAACATTTTTAAAAAAAAGAAAGCAAAACTCCTTTTTACGCAAAACATAAAGAAAGATTCATATCGTACTACTAATTAAGTTTTCATTTCCCAGTCATGCCTTCCTATATTTCAGAATTACTTATTAAATAATCATTCTACAACTCATTGCCACATGCTTTATTCATTAATTTCTTCCGCACATAGCAGTCAAAATTTCATTTTTCCCGATTGTCTAAATTTTACAGGAAAACTTATAAAAACTACAATTACTATCTGGCACAAATATATTTTATGCAGTGATAAAGGAAAAAATAGCCTTTGCCGTAAACAATTAAAATAGATATTTGATACCATAGCTGATTCAAATGCTGACAACATATTTCAAATTTTAAGTTTACGATCAAAATTTGCAATTGCTGACTAAAAAAATTGTTTATTATTTAAATCTGTAATTTCTGATAAAACTACTAAAATTTTTGTTCTTTTTGATGAAGCCGAAAAAGTTTTCAAAATACACTTTGAATTAATTTTCTTATACGTTAGTATGTCTATAGTCCAAAATGAATAGTACATTATGCATTAGAGTAAGACGAGATTTATCTAATCTGCACCAAAATAATTTTTAAAAAAAGAAATTTATTAAAAATATATAATTGAGGAATATTACGTAATACTTAAAAAGAAAAATGTTTCATATAAAAAATTGTGGTAGTTCATTCCTTTTTTATTTATAAGGCAATGCATCAATTTTCTTATTTAAAGGAAAACAATGATAAAATAAAACCCTATGATGAAAAAATCATATAATGGAATATTTATTTTCTATATAACAAGAGATTTATATGCATTCATTATTATCCTTACTAATATTATAAACGTGAAAGTGTTCGTGTGGATGTTTGGTACTCTTTCACGCAAAAACAACTGAATCAATTTTGATGAAACTTTATAATAATATAGCTTTTACATCATAATAACACATAGGCTATAATATATAAAGATATTGTGTGAAGTGTCCAAAATATAACGACGATTGTCAAGTAAGTAGGAAAAAATTCTGCCATCTGCAAAAACACCCGCGACAGCATATATCTATTTTTTATGTGTGAAGCAAAACTTTGCATTTTGTTTTATCTACGCCAGGAACTGCGAAAGCTTGAACAGGAGGAATGTGACGCTGATTACAATTTTAAAATAAAATAAATACAACAAAAAGTAATATTAACATATTACACTTACAGATATAAATTATTTATACTATTTTAAGTGTTCATTACACAAAATTTGTAACAATGTGTTACTTTTGCTGGGCAGAGATCAGCTTACGAAGGTGTTTTCAAAAACTGACCCGCAACAGAGTTACGAGGAGTTATAGATAAAAAAAAAATCCATTTTGTCAGCTATTACATCTACAGACTTAAAATTTAACAAACAGGGTTTTTCTTTTATTCAACTGAGTTATGCAAAAAGCTTTTTTTTTTTTTTTTTGCTTGTTTTTTTAATTTGCAATTCTTGTAAAATTAACTCATTAAAAACTTCTTTATCCTTTAATCTGTATTGTTTAATTTTTCAATTCACCCGTGCGAAGAACGCGTGTATGACAGCTAGTTTTTAATATAATCAAAATTATATTAAATTTTATTTATAATATAAACATTAATAAAAGGAAAAAAAAACGACAAAGTTAGAACAATTAAGAATTAACATGAATCCAAGCATAAATAATAAAAATTTAAAAGAAGTTTCGAAAAAATAAACTAAAATATCTGCTCCAATATAAATGCAAACGATATTATACATCACTTTCCAAAAAATTAGAAATGCATCTTTACGACAAGAACGAAAAAAAAACACGTACTAAGAACGAAAGAATCCAATTCATAATAAAATCCAGTTTTAAAAGATTATGGCAATCCCTCTATTTTAAATTTTATTGTTCAATTTTTAATATGCAAAAATTTATTGACGATTTCATGCAGTTTGTTTAGCAAGAAATTTTTAAGTGTTAATTTAGAGATTGACAAGAATTTTAAATTTATTCTAGACTAACAAATCTATATTTTTCCTCAATTTCAGCTTCAAATAAAAACTAGAAGTATAACAATTAAAATGCATCAAAAAAATAAAATGAGTTTAAAAATATACTTACTTTCCATTCCTTTAGTAGCTCACTGATATAATCTTTTTCAATCCGGTTGGCAGAGCTTAAAGCGCATAATATGATATAATGATATCAGAACAGAAGAAAAGAATAATTTTGAAATGAATAATAATGCTATTCAATTTATTGTAAATCATTTAACATTGCTTTCAACATCCAAGAAAGTATATCACTATTTAAAAATCATTTTGATATAAGTTGATCTTAAAATTTATTACATTAATCTTAAAAGCAAAGTTTATTATGTTACTTTAACTGCTAAGCAATTTTAACTTTAAATGAAAAAGAATATTCTATTCTTTCGGTTGCCAACGACTAATAAACTAACTTTTTACTTAAAGCTGAATTTTATTTCCTTAACTTATTTATCGTTTGTACATTTTTATTAACTACAACAAGTAAAAATAAAATAAAATAATTATGGATATTTTTTTTCTTTCTTATCATTAAGAAGATGAAATTATTTTATAAAGCTTAAAATCTTCCTTTTATTTCATTTCTTTCGGGTTTTTTTTATTATTATTATTCTTTTCGTTTTTGTAGCATTTAATTGTATAATAAATAAATATAACTTAATATAACATTTCGTTATGTGAAAATCTTCCTGCATCGTTGGGCTTGCTTTCATCGTCATGTATTTTTCTGTTTGTATAGCAAACGATTTTTTTTAAAGAAAACGCGAGTAATTTGATAGCAACGTTTAAATATTTCATCATAATAATTTCTGCAAGAATAATTTTTTTTATATCGTACTAAGAAACAAGTACTCAAATGAATTTTTACTTTAAAAATAAAACTCAATAAATTTGTGTTCTATTTTTCTGTAAGTTTCCAACTGCTTGAGAAATTATGGAGCACATACAATGACTTTCAAAAGTGTAATTTTCCATAAAATTTAATATTTTCGACTAAATAAAATTAATATATCGGAATTGTAATTTTTTTAATAATATGTGCAACTTGTCCTTATTGGAATAACATAATAAATTTTTAAAACATAGTATAACTATTATTTTGAAAAATTAATTATCAAAAAACTACTAAAAAATTAAGTCCCAAAAGTGTTTGTACACTTAAAAAAAATCTCAACATAGTTTCAACTATTGCATTTTTTTTTCTTAATTTAGTACTTAGTAGGATATCTTTTGAAGCTCAGTGGCTGAGCGATAGCGTATCAAGCTTCCACGCCATAGATCCACGATTCAAATCCCGAACAGGGCAAGGTCGACCCAGCCTTTCATCCCTTCGGTGGGTTGATAAATGAGTACCAAGCTTGCTTGGGATTTAAAACAATGGAGGTTATCGCATCAGACTGACCACCTAACCGGAACATCCATTCATACACTTCAGCGCTTAAGGTCACGTAAACTGAGATGGGCACAGTCGGTCTTAGCTCTCACTGGTTTTTGCGCCACTGAGTTTAGCTTAGGATATTTCTTAGCATCCACAGCAACTTTTAAAGGTCTTGGTATAGATTTCATCAGTTTTTGTAATTTCCATATCAATTTGTCTCCATTCTTATGTGGTTGTGGTGTTTTTAATCCACATTTTGTTTTTATTTGTCATGTCTTTTTACTCAACTTCAAATTCTCACCAAATATGTGCTACTAGGATTAAATCAGGGAATTGAGGAGTTGTTTTTTTCAGAATTTGGGGTCAGTTATAGAGGAACTAAAGGGATACGATGAGAGCAGTGAGCTTGGGATCATTATCCTGTTAAAAAATAAAGTCATCTCCAATAAACAAATTTTAGGCGGATAATTTCAAAGTGTTCTTTAAAATATTGAAATAAAGCTCATGATTCACAATACCAATAAAACATACAAAATTTCCTAATCCTGAAGCTGATTTACATCCCCAAACAAGAACATCTCCGTCTCCATGCTTCACTGTTCCAACTAAGAGAGTAGGTAGAGAGAAAGAGAGAGAGATTAATAGTAGAAGAGAGAGAGAGAATAATAGTAGTAGAGAGAGAGAGAGATAATAGTAGTACAGTAGAGAGAGAGAGAGAGAGTAGTAGTAGTAAATAGTAGTAGAGTAGAGAGAGAGTAGTAGTAAATAGTACTAAAGTATAGGGAGAGAGTAGTAAATAGTAGTAGAGTAGAGAGAGTAGTAGTAAATAGTTGTAGAGTAGAGAGAGAGTAGTAGTAGAGTAGAGAGGGAGTAGTAGTAGTAAAGAGAGTTCCTCGTTTTTTCATCTCCAAACTATGAAACACTCGTCGGAACCGAAAATGTTGAATTTGTCCTCACCCCAACTAAGTTGCAGTTAATGTTGAATTTTCTAAACTCCTTTACGATGTTTTAATTTTCACAAACAGTAAGGCATACCAGACTTAACATATTTTTTAAAAAAAATACTACACATTGCAACAATGCTAATGGTATATTTCTTTACTTTTTTAATAAGTAATAAGTATATCAAACTTATTTAAAATCTGAAGCGAGATAGAATCGTAATCGAATAATTGCTTAAAGATCATTATAATGCATAAAATATTTTTTTATTGCAATTCAGAATTTTTAAACTTATATTTTTCAAATTTTTGTGATTAATTAGAACAATATTGATGAAATTTAGCGCCTTCCTTTGATTGCTAGATCTTTTAAGAATTTCTATATCTTATAATATATGAAAGATATAGAAGTTCGTCAAAAATCCAACAATTTCGGGCCAAATAATAATGAAATCGAAAAATAGATCGCATAATCTTAATTTTGATTTAAAATCTCATTATTAAGTTTGTTTCATATGAGCTAATGCATAAAATTAAACTAACTGAAATCAAAAAAAGTCATATTAGTTACACAGTGAAAGTTTGTATAAAAGATCATTCTCAAATAAGAATATATTATAAAAGATATATGCATCTAATATATCATGCATTTTTTAAAAATTTTATTATTAATTAGAGCTAAAATAATGTTCAATATTTTTTCTTTTGTATAAATATAAAATTCTGAAGCCCCCCAATTATCACAGTATTATCGATAATTACGAATACGAAATCATAATAATACATAGGAATATAAGAATATGAGCATTGCAAGGCTCGTAAAAGATTCAAAAATTCGCAGATTATCAAGAAGACGATACAAAACGTATTCCTTTCTCAGTGGCTCGACAGCCCAGGGTGGGCTTTGGCCTTCTCAAGAAGCTTTTTCCATACCAGCCTTCTTCCTGTTAGTGTTCTCCAATTCTTAGTTCTCAAAACTAGATTTTTTTCTTGGCCATCAATCCATCTAAGATTTGGCCTGCTCTTTCTTTGTGTGCCAATTGGTTGGGCATTCAAGACTTTTTTAGTGGTGCGGTCTTCGTTAATTCTGACAATGTGACCTGCCCATTTTATTCATTGTATCTTGATGAAGTTAACAATATCAGATTCATTATATGATTGATAGAGCTCGAAATTTGATCTCCTTCACCACATTCTATTTTCCTGAATTCCTCCAAAAATAAATCTTAAAATCTTCCTTTCGTAGATACTTATCATGTTCGAGACATGAACCAAGTTTCACATACATACATAAGTTAAGACTGATCTTAAAGAGCAAAACGTATTACTAAACAATATTATTTGATAATGTAAATCTTCAATTAAGAGATGATGATACCATCATAAAAGAAAATTATACGGTACTTATATCAGTATAATTCAAAATTAGATGGCAAATGTTTTTTTTTTTTTTTTTTTTTTTTGAAAAAGAAATATTTTTGATAATTCCTATGAACACAACGCAGTTTTATTTTTCAAACTACTGAGAACAGAACCCAGTAAAAGTAATGTTTTGTAAATGTATTTTTGTTATGACTTTTACTCTTTTAATCAGTACTGTTTATGGAATGGCAATCATATATTATTTTTGGTATCGTTTGTCATGAAGTAAACTATTGTGCATTTTGAATAACATGCAACAAATATCTATTTGATAAACCAGTAAAATACTACTGAATATCAACACAAACCTATGTATGACTAATTCCCAATCAAGCACATAATGCATGATTACAAGTATCTCCAACTGTATTTTTTTACCAGGAAGCGCGCAGTTTCTGAGAAATAGGTGTCAACAGTTATCTTATATTCAACAAGCTTCCTTAAATGTTCAAAAGGAATATTATCAGCAGAATTGATAACCATGGAGGAAATTCTCTTTTAGGTGCTATACAAGATCAACCACAGAAAAAGAAAATAGTTCAACTCATGACAAGTTTACAAGCTCTACCATATTAAGACAGTGCTACTGAATCATGGAATTATATGTTATCGTCTTCCTGTATGAGTATGCACTTGAAGTGCCCATGACTCTGTGCTACTTGAAACTATAATATCAATTGTGTATATCTACTTTGTACCCCATAACATCAACTATAGACCAGCGTGATGTTCGGTAAAAACATAAAAGGACATCGCCGCGTTTCTTAAAGATCGTCATTCTGTCACAAATGGAAGAGAGATATTCTTAAATGATACAATTAGAAAGATTCCTGTTCTGTGTGCTTCACGTAAAATCAAGTATCGAGCGGTTAATGAAACTTGTTTGTTGTCATGTTTCGAGTCTTATTATGTAGAAATTACTCAGAGTAATTTCAATACATATATACAAACAATGAAACCTAATAGCAATTAACTGCTAAAACTTTGAGGACCAATAAATGTATAATTTTATATTTAAGGGACCAGCCGGTTGGGTGACGTAGTTGGTTTGGTACTGGCCTTGTACGCCCAAGTTAGGGAATTTGACCCAGATCTTTATGATGAAAAAAATTGACAGCGTCCATGTTGTATTATTATTTGGCTTGAAAAAGATTCCTTGAGTGCTTGTTTGTCTTGGGTTATCTCGGCAAAATTAAATTTCTAATACAATTTCGCATCGTCAGAGCTCAGATGTCTCTTTCTATTGAGGAAACTGGTCGACAAAATTACTTGCGTTGATTAGTACACCACCTATATGGTCCACATTAAAAAAGAGATACCAGTTCCCCGAAAAATAAACTAGGTCTACAAAGATAAAATATCAATCCGCAATCCCGTTAAAAAATATTTGAAGCACTACTCATATGAGAGATTGACCTCTATAACTATAGGGTAAACTTAGCAAATATAGGCACATTTAAGCAAATACTCTTATTACACGTAATAGTTTTGTGTTGGTGCATTCTCATTGCGGGTTTGGTAATGCCCAAGCGTCATGGCGGCTGTATGATTTGTTTGTGCTGTTGTGTGGTTCAAATAGAAGAGTAAATAGACCATTTCTAATGTAAGTACAGCTACTTGATACTTCAACATGTGGTTGTTGTTATATTTTAGTTATCTTACTTAAGATTTTAAAACGCAAAATTAATTTTGCATGAAACCTATAAAAGGTTGCAATCTTATATAAGTGTAGTATTCGTTGGCCGGGGTCCGTGTTTCGTTCTTCCTCCCTTCGACAACAATAATAACAACTATTGAATAAAGTCACTAGAGCAAATACGGGCAGTAAGATTAAGAGTAATATGAGCAGTACCAAAATTTGATGAAGTAGTGTTTTCCAACCCTATTACTCCGTACCATTCTCTCGTCCTACACGTCCTTTGAGTTAATCTTTCTTCCATAAACCTCTTCCTTGTAATAACTCAGGGCCAGGTTACAGCAGCACATGGTTCAGTCACTGTCACTACTGAATTCTCGCAGTCAGTAGCAGTATTTTTGTGTAAGAGCTGATTCCAATTCCATCGTAGAAAACAACCTACGGAAATCGTGGAAGACGTAAGAATGTTGCTATGGAGCTGACAAGTGCAGGTCTGGCTTTTACGAAGAAGAGAATTGTCAACGGTCGTAGAGAAGGTGCAGGGGCAAAAGGCAGAGCAATAGCAAGTGCCAGCAAACACAATGCATCCTGCATTTGTCCTGTTTTTGGTACTAATTATTATGATGAAAATCAAGGACAGGAATGGGTACAATGTTGTGGCTCTTGTTCATCCTGGTTCCATGAGGAATATGTCGAGTTAGAGGGTCATTCCTTCTAATGTTATAAGTGTATCATATGATACAAGTGCAAGTCCTTATTAAATGTTCTTTTTTTTCTTTTAAGTTTGTAATAATTTATATATGTTAATTTTATAGTTAATCTGATTTTCACCATTTAATAATTTTTAATTTATTGATAAAAACTTGGAAATTTTTTTATGATACAATTTGTTTATGAACAAAGATTTAATTTTATTTCTTGTAGTTTGCCAAACTTGTAATTTGTGTACAAATGTATTTCTGTTTCCAAAAAATAAATGTAGAGGTGAGAGTTTTTTTTTTTTTTTTTTAAAATTTTTTTATAAAGCAATCTGCCCATATTACCTGAAGTATTAGTCCAGTATGGGCAATTGCAGAATTTGTTTTGAAGCTTCTTTATACACGTAGCAACAAGAGTTAGAGGTTTGTTCATATACCATTAGAAAGACCATACTCTAAAGTTGGAAATATCTTCATTTCGGAAAACTGCATATTTTAGTGTAGTATATTTTCAAGTAAGTGTTTGGGTACCCATATTTACCAAGTTTACCCTATTGTCCCTTATTGACATCTCTATTTACATTTTCATATCACTAAAAAGGAACTTCTCGAGAAACAAGATAACCCTCAATACAAAGCAATATCAACAAACTTAAGTGATATGCCGCCAATTTAACATGTTTACCAACTCGCATTTTCAAATTTCGTTTTACACACCTGCAAAAATAGCTAAAAATTTGCTAAAATCAAAAGGAATTTCGTTAAAAGTAGTAGCTAAAATTTAAAATATATATAGTCCATATTTCATAGGTTTTGTTACTCGTCATTTTTGAAATTGAATCTTCATTAAAATATAAACAAGGTCCCAATTTTTCTGCGTACCATCAAAAATTTTTCACTGACCACCGTTTGGGGATCACTATCGTAATACAATTTCGTCTCTTAGTTCGTATTTGGCTGATAAACGATTTCATGTGCTTTTGTATTTATTGTTTGAAGAACCTTCTAGATTTTGATTCTTCATCTCTAGTAGCTCTTGAGCAATATGCAGAGTGAGTGAGGGAATATTTACGTGGCACTATTCAGCTACACGAGGGCTTTAAGAGAAGGACCTCGTAATTTTGAACCGTGGTCATATGACGAGGACGACACCGAGCAACATGCAGATAACAAAACACAATTTATGATACTAGATGACTTTTTAAATTCTTTTGATGAGTCGGGGTTATTGTGAGTTATTACAATAATTCAGCCGTTTTCTTTCGGTAATGTTGCGATTCCATTTTTGCCAAATGTAACGTGGAAATTTAAGGAAAAGTAACAAATAAATGAAGATAAATATAATTGAAAATAAGGAAGTCTTGTGCGAATGTTAAGAACTTAACACACTGAAACCCAATATACTTTGCTAAACTTAGTAGAACATAAGGATAATTCTAATAAGGTTAGTTGTGCAGTTTTTTCATTTATTAGACATTTTGTATATATACCCCAGAGATACTCAACCTGCAGCCCGCATGAGACCCATTGGACCTTTCTGTGGCCTGATCATGGTCAGTCAAACTAACAAATTTAATTATTTAAGAACAATACATTAAAAAAGCGAAAAATTCTATTAATCAAACAATCAAATATATAAATTTTTCTATCGATGTCGTGCTGGTACGAATTGCGAGATAATATTTCTTTCTTTTTGTAATTATAACCGTTGGTTATAACAACTAACAGTAAAGGAGCAAGCATTTTATGAGTGAAACTAATTTTCTATTGACCCTCATGTCTTCCAAGCGAAAATATCTGAATAGATGTTGTTTCAAGACGATTGGGATCTTGACTATTTCGTAGAAAAAACAAACATAGATCAACAACTTTTTTGATTTGCTGAGAAAATGTTATACATAAAAAAATATAATTTTGCTCGTCACTATACAAGTAAGCACAAATCTTTCAATGGCTCTTTTTTTTAAGACAGGGCCGATTTTCCGCTTAAGTACATGCCTAGAATGCAAAAGATTAGAGGGCGCAGAAAAACTGAAGGGCTAAAAAAGAGAAACAATTAAAATTACAGCGAACGTACCACCACCTAGCGTGTCCTGACTGAAATGAGATTTGCAATGGAAAAAGAAAAAAGCTTAGAAGTTTGATATTATATATGTAAAAGATAGTAAGGCGATAAGTGATGAAAAAGATGATAAAATTAACAAGATGAAAACAATTCATACAATAATGTATACTCTATATCAGGGGTGGCTAACCTTTTTGAGAAGAGTGCCATTATCTGATAAAAAAATAATTATATGCGTGCCACTTCTAAATTTTCCAACAACAACAACAAAAAAAAAAGAACATGAAAAGGTGAGCAAAAAGTTGCTTATAGGCTTATTATAGAATTTTTAAGCTAATAGCGCAATTTCTTATGGAAGTCTATGCAGAGGAAATTTAAAAATAATAGAATAAATAAACAAAAGTACAAACTTTGGCTTTATTGTTAATAAACTTTTTACAAATTCAATCAGTTAGGTTAGGTATAAAAAAATGAGTGTCATGTGAAACATTTAATTCTAAATAATTATTTAAGCAGTTAGTACTTTCTTACTGTTGTTTTGGAATTTGTACTTTATTTTACCAGTTCATCTATATTAGGATTAGTTCTTG
>BMAV01018043.1:31525-44573 GCA_019973955.1 Trichonephila inaurata madagascariensis | reverse complement strand
GAAATTCCTGTTCTTTTTTGCCACGAGGACTACACAGCGATCCTCTAAAGATGTGGTGTTCTTACACGGTATGCTTTCGCAAAGTATTTCCACCTACAGCGGTCTTCTTTATTCGCGTATTGACACTGTGATACACCCATTGCAGCAGACTGCATCCAGTCTTCCAACTGCTCGGTCACGATCGTAGTCACTCAAATGATGTCTTGTTGACATTTTACTGTTAATTATAGCAAGAACCAAACAGAATTTCAGAGAAAATACTTTCATAACTTCCAGCACTATTTTCGTCAAACATCAAACCATGAATTTTCGTGGGAATCATGAGCTTGTATGCACTGTCTTTTATACAGATAACGAGCCCTGGTCTACCACGCCCTCTGAACTTGAATTTACTTTGATTGATATGCTGTCTGAGACGCAATTTTGCATAAATCACTTGTTCCTCAACAATTTTCAAGCAGTGTCTTTTGATCAATTTTATGCATTTTAAATGTCCTTGATCTTACTGCGTCCAATCCTCATGTTGCGGCCCGCGTGAAATAGTTGTCATATGTATGAGGCTAAGCGGAAAAAAGGGTTGAGTACCCCTGTTTTACCCGATTAAGTTACAGTTTACTAATTTAAATGTCTATGCTTTGTATAAAAAAATATTTAAATCTTATACATTATTTGAAAGCTTAAAACGTTGTTTAACATTGCAATCTTAGCCCTAAGCCAGTGTTTCTCAAACTGTGGGGCGCGTCCCCCTTGGGGGGCGTGATACCTCTACAAGGGGGCCACGAGCCTATTGAAAAGTCGAGAACAAAAGATTATTTAAAAAATTATTAATTTACTGAAAGTAAACAAACAAAATACACAATTTCACTGATATAATACACTTATAAATGTATCAGTACTGTGCAATGTATTTTGTTATTAATTTAACAATACTAAGTTAAGAACAAGTTTGATAATTATCAGTGACCCCATGGGCTTGTATTATCACTTATCTTGATAATTTGTACGGTTTTTAATGAATTTCTTTACTGCCGACTAAAAGTCGCTTCCCAATGCCACTGTTTCCCACGTAGACGAGCGTATTTTGATATTTTTTTAAGGAGGAGGAGAAAAGGAGTAAGTAAGCAAATCCTCTGAAATAAGTCAATCCTTCGCAAACACTGTCAAGGTCCTTTTATTACATTCCAAAGTCTTCAGAATAATTTTATGGATAGCACTGCACAGAAAAGATCATACTTCGGAAAGACGTATATATACGTCCAGAAAATTAATGCTTTGGCTGAGCGAGTCGTTTATGTACGTTGGTGGCACATAAGAGGTTAAAGTCGTATTGTAGTTTTAGTGTCAAAGTATACTATTATTGAATTCACAATACATTGTTATTGTATGGAGGGGGGCGCGATGAAAATGATGATTGAATAGTGGGTCGCGTGTATTGAAAGTTTGAGAAGCACTGCCCTAAGCCAAAGAGTTTGCTATTATATTAATGTAATTACTTTATTTTGTTATATGCTGCCTTACCTGAGAACTATGCAGCATTCATCTCTTCAAATTATAAATTATCTTGACTTGTTTCGTATTTCTATTACAAAAGTGTGCATTGCAAAAATTTCGAAGTTAAGAGATATACCACTTAACATAAGTGGAAATTTTCTGGATGCGAAAATCGTAGGCACGCACATCATATGACTTGGTTTGTAAAAGATCCCTTGAGAATCAATTGGTTATGGAACTCTAGGTAAAATCAAATTACAGCAATATTAAACAACCGACGAAAGCTAGAACTGAATAAATTCAAGGGTCAAAAATTTGTAGCGGGAGCAGCCACTAGATGGTGACCGCAACGAAATGGCTCTCCCACTCGGGGACTTGCCGTGTCTGCAAAGGCTTAGTTGCAAAAACACAGCCCATTTTTTAGGGGGGGGGGGCTTTTAATTAATCTAGCCAAATAATTTTGGTATGGCCGGCGTTGTTTCAGTTAAGTGGCAAACCCCAGTCTTAGCTTCTGGAAAGATCCTTCGAGTAGAGAGGATTGGTGTTCTTCAAATCTGTCAAGAGCTTCAAAGTTTTGAAGTAGTGTAGAAGATTGGAGAGTGAGAAACGAATTCAGGAACCACATAATCTTTATTTTGCTTCTGAGATATTGATGAAAAATTAGTAAACTGTTCTTGAAAATGGGAATGATTCATAATTTCCGAGATGTATATTGTGGTAAGTAAAAACTCAGTTTCATTAAATTGGAAATTAAGTTGGCGGAAAAAAATTCAGAAATATCTTATCTTTTTATAGAATGAAAAAAACTAAAATTTCTTTCGCATTAATAACGCTTCAAATAGTAAATCATTAATTTACTTACAGTTTTGCTGCCAAGTTTTAATTCAACTTGAATTTTATAAACGGATCAAGGTAACTTTCATTATCTAAATATAATGCTCTTCACTAAAATTAAATTTATGATTTATAAAATTAAAAAATGATAGACTTCAATGAAAGTTATAGTAGTAATTCATTTGAAACAATATTAAAGTGTGAAATATAACAAACAAGTAGAGAAAAATGAGAAATGCATTATCTTGATATATGTAAAGCATAATTCATATTTAAAAAATTATTTCTATACTAATGTGTGTGTGAAAAATAAAAATACTAATCCCTATACTGAAACTATGCACCTTGTATTCTGCTGATATTTCAAAAATCACGGAAACGTTATTGGGAAACATGTATCGAAGACACAAACAAAAATTATTCCAGTTAAATATTCGTATTGAAAATATAATAGTTATTGAATCTTCAACTAGATGGCAGCACAAATATTAGTGTAGTTTTGCATTTGAGTATCGAAATCAATGCACGCCTAAAACTGAAAGTTGTTTTAATCCTTATTCCCCACATAGGACCGCTCCTAGGGTGCCAATCGCCCGCGTGCAGACCTAATCTACATGTTTTACAGCAGAGGTTCCCAAACTTTTTTGTCTCATAGACCCCTTAACAGGTTTTTCGGTTTGGGGTAGACCCTTACTTACCTAATATTAAATTTTTGCAAATTCATCAACCTAAATGTGTTTTTGACAGCAGGTATAGAGTTACTTCCTTTAAAAGATTAAAATTTTTAACTGTAGTGAAGTATAGTGTTTAAAAGCTAAGAAAACACATGAAAATTTAATTAATACATACAATAACTGAGCAAAAAATAATTTTAGTGGGAGGGATGTGAATCTGGGGATGCAATAACAAATTTTCAACATTTGACATCAATCTTGTCAGGTTTAACCCTAAATATCTCCTCGGTTAATAATGTCCAGTCTTTTCTTCTTTCTTTTGGAGATTGGCAAGCGCTCTGTAACTCCTTCTCAATCGGAAAATCAATTAAGATATTCCATAATATGGAATAAATAACAGGTATATCTTTTTTAAGCCAAAATTATTGACTTCCGCTTCTAAACTTTACTTTAAGATTTTTGTTGGTACCTATTTCTAGTGTCTAATTCTTGTAATCTGACATTTTTTTTTCAAAGTCAGCATATGAATTCATTGCCTACTGTGGTATTACGATAGTCAAAACATTCTCAAACCTAGTTTCAAAATATAAAAAAAAGAACATTTAAGTGTTGAACGTAGGTTAAAACGTCTTTTTCCTGGTGGATTGTCTATGACAATTGGGGAATTGGGAAAATTTGCTAGGTCCATTATTATATTCCTTTAGCACACAAGAAAGGCTGAAATGTGATCTTTTTTTTAATGAAATTTATGCTGTTGCCTTGTAACTGCAAATTAACCGCATTCAATTTAGTAAATAAACTGTTAAATAGGTAAGTCTGGTTTCCACTTGATTAAATTTCCTTTTAAAATTAAAGTCACAATCTGGTTTAATGAGAACCATTATCGTAGACCCCCATTTACACCTTATGGACCCCAAAAATATTTTTTCGCTGACGTGAACCCTTTGCAGGTCATCATAGACCCCTGGGGGTCTATATAGACCACTTTGGGCATCACTGTTTTAGAGTAAACACGGAGAAAAAAGACTTACTGAAAAATGAACTCGTGTACATTCTTACTTTGAAATGAGTATATTTGTATCAGATTTGAACGCAGGCCTTTCTTGAATTTGATACAGTACATGTACTCAAACCCCCCTAAAAACACTCTCAGACAAATTAAAAAGATATTCAGGATTACAGAAGCTCTTTTAATATACCGGCTACATATTTTAAAAATTGAGGTTCAACAACAAATTTAGTTCTCTCAAACCTTCCGAACTATATTTCGTATCTACCACGCTACACATGGAGGAACACATGAGTACTAGATTCTTTGTTATGATTTTCTCTTATTTAGAAATCTGAAAGTACGTGACTTGTTTTTAATATAAGATAAGTTTAATATGTTGGTAAAATTACTAATTACATGCTCTATAAGATTGACGACCAATTTAGCGATATTGCAAATGTGATAAATGTTTACTTTATTTTGGCGGATTATTAAAAAGAGTGTTATAAACTTAATGCTATTTACTTGATTCATAATAAGTCATATTGCTTGATTTATTCAGGTCAAAACCATAAACTCAACTGTAAGCGACATTCTTGTAAAAACTACCCTGGGTTAAGGTGTAGAACAGGGGAGGGCCTTGGCGAAGTTAATTTTTTTAGCAACCAAAATTAGGCGCCAAAATGTTACGAGAAATTACAGAGTGGAATTTTGCAATGAAAATAAAGAAATATTAATGAGAAATAAAAAAAAAAGTAGTACGAAGATTACGAAATATATTTCGTAATCTTCTTGTATCTGCAATAAACTGATGTAATTTTGCCCCGCCTTCTGTGCTCTTTTGCAGAGGGGTTTTTTTTTTTTTTTTTAAATAATAATAATATATTGTATTTTCTTGTCCATGCATAATTTTTGTATCATTTCCTGTCTTATCTCGATAGACGATTCTGTAGATCTAAGCCCTTTGGTGGGTAAGTTTGATTCTCCCAAATAAATACCCAGGGATTCCCCAACAATGCCAATAAATAAAAATTGTATCTTTGTGTATTTAAAATATTGATATATTTTTACTTGATAGGATCCAACCAAGATAGGGCCCTCATTTTTTTCAGCACTAGTGCCTTTGGATATCTAGCCATGCCACTGCTCCACGATGTTAGTTGATTCAACTGAAAGGATGTGGAAGCTACGCTCTTCACACGCGGCTACTTGTTTATTAGAAATGGCGAAAGCTTTTTATTGCATCTACGAGTCCGATATTCCCTTTTCAGTCAACTTTGTATCAGCGTAAGAAAGGAGTTTGTTCTCTCCCCTTTTCACCCTAGAGGTGTGGTAACAGGAAACGAGTTGAATGGCACGAAGTTGCCTCATGTGAAACCATCCTTAGGGACAAAGTCCTTTCCAAATAATGGCAGGCCGTGTCATGTTCAACGAGTGGTTGGTTTTGTTTCAACGACTACGGAATATATATATTTTACGGAGAAGTGTTGAAGATCCACATAGAAAAAATTCAGGAACTTGAAAACTCTTCTTCAGGGGTGGAAGAGAAAGTTTTCTTTCGAGTTCCTCCTTCATAACTAGTAACGCATAAATTTTCGAGAAGCAGAGCCTCTATGCAAAAGTAGGCCCCGCCAGCGACCCTTATCCGATCAGAAGATAGTACATAATAAAAACGGCAGCCCGAAACAAATAAATGAGTAGGACTCACAATATCATAAACTTGGGCGCAAACCATCTACCGCATTTCAATTAAGTGAGTAATGATGGTTGATAAACTTAATAGCTCAATGGTCATGAGCTCACAGCCAACGTTGTCAATCGAGTAGTGGGATCAAGTCTTGATGCTACTGAAGACCCACCGTGTAGAGGAGCTGATGCACACGTTATCTGTCAAGGATTAAAGTTCTCACATTGGCGTGGAATCTTCGAGAGTGGGATGAAGCAATTTTGATTGACAGAGCTTCAAAATTACGAAGTCTGTCGCCAATAGCCCTAATGCAGCTTCAAAGTGCAACGTTAATAAATACTAATTCTTGATATATAACCTCACTAATTCAATGTAATCTTCAGGTAAGATTAAAGTGCCAAACTCTTTTTCAAGCATGAGCTAATTTCTATTAAGTACAGTCGAACCTCTATATTGCGAATTTTTCTATACAGCGAACTTTTTCCTGTGGAACATTTCACGATTTTCTTCATAAAATAACCTCTCTAGAGCGAAGTGCGTTTTCTATATAACGAACTTTTTCTTTTGTGATTTAATTTTTGTTCTCACTTTTTTTTTTAAAGTATTTCTGAAAAAATTTCAAGTTATTCTCTCATTAACACATTTTATGGTGGTTATAAATCTTGGAACTGGTTTTTTTAGATCCTAACTGGCCGAGAGCAATAGAGTTCTGGACGTTTCATCCAAGAAGTGCAACCTTTAACAACCCCATTGCCCAGTTATCTCCTTTCATCCTCAGTGGAGTTGTCTCTTGTCCAAATTATAAAATAACGTATGTTTAATATTACTTGTAAGCTTTAAATTATAAAATGTCCTTAAAATTCATTAATTTTAGTGTAAAATTATTTTCTCTTAATATTGAAAATACAGTGAATTCTTCGACATTTTTTTCTTGTAGTTTTTCTTTCTTTTTTGATGGGTAAGATATATATATAATAAACATATATTAACTTTAAAAAAGGTGTGAATACTTTTTTTAATATATAGTGTTCATGAATTTAAAATGTGTTTTATGTGGTTCATAAAGTATAATAAGAGATGAACCTCTATATAACGAATTTTCCATATAACGAACTTTTTTCCGGGATTTAGCGACTTCGTTATATAGAGATCCGACTGTATAAGTTACGCGAGAATGAAGTTAAGAAAAGGTAGATTTTCTTTTGTCACAAGCGCGGTATTCAAATTGTGATCCGTATCATAATACTTAATGTTATAAATAGACTTTTTTGTTCCATAATTATGGGGGTACACTAATATCATTATTGCATATCAATCAGTTTATTTCACCTTCTATGTGTCACTACAAAAAAATACATGAATTACCACTTTTTTTGGGAAGTATCGTTGTCAGTCCGAACAATTTTTTTATTGTCTTACTAGCATCCGCATGCAAGAGGAAAAAAAGTAGATGTATATCGTTAACACAAAATAAAATTTAAAACAATCAAATAAAAAAATCGGGTTTTTTTAACATTAATTTATTAGATACAGAATAACTGCACGAATTAATAAGCGTAATGAAAATGTATTTTCCTTGTTCTTTGAAAGCAGTATATTTCATATTAAATACGCCTGACAGAACATTAGAAGACAATTTATCATCGATTGCTACGAATTCGCAGCTATTGATAGGGGAAACGGTGTCGCGACTCAACACTTCCAATAGTTCACTAGTAAAAATAATAGTACTTTTTGAATAATTATGTTTAATTAGAACTGTCAAAAATTAAGCTGCGATATTTTTAGTAAGATAATTGTTGCGTGCTGTTATTTTGATTAGCTGCAGATTTTTTTTTTTTTTTTTTTTGTAATCCATGTGCAGTGAGTGTTTATTAACATTCAGCAGCACGACGACCTCGTAACTTTGAACCCCAGTAAAATGACGAGGACGGAGAGAGAGATTTCAGAGTCAACTGCCTCTCTCCAAACTACCTTACCAAGCCCTCGTGAGGTCTTTGAGTCTCAACAGATTTCACGTGCTTCAGCCCCTCTACAAGGCCGGTCTACAATAGCAATGGAATTAAATTGCCTTTCAAATTGCAAGAAAGCTCTTTTATAGTTTGAAAAAAAGTCATTTCTGGCAACATTTTATTTAACAAGTAAACATAAAGATTTTGTTCCAATTTCAATGTCAAAATTGTAGGTATTCCACCCACCTAAATTATAAATGTGTAGGTAGAAGCTCGTGTGTGTAGGTTATTTATTGAGTGAAATTCAACTTTATTGAAAAGATACTTGTTACAAAGATTAATAATCTCGAAATATTCGTCTTTTCTATTTAGCTTTTTGCCATTTATCGGGTGGATAGTGAATGCCTTCGTGCTTTCGAAGCAAAAGAATCATCGAGCCATTTTCGCACATCTTCAGCTTTCGTGAATTGCTGGTCTTTCAAATATGACATCGATCTCAATAAGTGATAATCATAAGTAGTCGTCTGAAAAATACCGACTTATGCTGGACAGCTTTTTAGCCTAAGAAGTAGAATTCCTGGGTTCGTTTTGCTGTAAGTTGACGAGAGTTGTCATGCACCAATATCAATTTCCGCACTTAGCCCACAAATGGTCCTTTTTCTACCAGAACATCACTTAACTTCATCCACTGGACCTGGTAATGTTCAGTTATAATAGTTTGACCAGGTTCCTGAACCGTAATAAATGACTCATATCTAATATCACCAAACACACAGTAATACATTCTTGACAAGAATATTCGTTTTTGCAAACGATGTTGATGCTGGCTATGATCAAAACATGCTTTTGTGAGTTTAGGATTGCCAAACAAAATCCATCCGTAATGGTTTTGAGCAAAAAATTCTTTCTTCTGTACCGAAAAAATAAATTTATACCAATGTCAACTTTTCGACTTCTGTTTTCTTCCGTCAGTTTATGAAGAACCAACCCACTTTCCTTTCATCTGTATCCCTTAGTAAACAGTCGAAGTGATATTGCTTGTTATTTGAGTAACTTTTAAGAGGACAGACACAGTACGATTAAATTGACAAAAATCGGTCAAAATATTAAATTTAATTTTTTTTAACCTCAATTATTCTTTATATACTTATCTATAACCTCACAAAATTTGAAAGCTCTTAACTTACAAAACGAAGAATTATGATAGCTTTTACGTTCCTTTTTATTCACATCCCTACGGGGGGAAAAAAATCAAAACTTTCAACTTACTTTTTTCAGAAAGATAAAATAACTAGTTTGTTTTTATTTAAAATAATAAGGCTTTTTCCTATTGTGCCTTTTAATGCTTTGAATTTATTTATTTATTTATTTTACCTATTGATAATAATACATATAACAAAAGTTGGTATGCATTTTTGAATCGGTGCAATACTTATTTTTTTAAAAATAATTAAACTCAGTATTTAACATTTTTTAAGGAATTTTCAATAAGCATTCATAAAAAAAAAGTATACGAATACCAATCATGTTTTCGCAAAACCCATACCAATTTTTGTTATGCATAGTTTGACGTACTTGTAAATCAAATTTCATGCGAGTACGTAAATTTTTTTAGGAGGAATAGCATTTTAAAATCACTTCACAATTTTTTTTCCCCTTAAAAAATTAAATGACTAGCTTTTTATGCAATTATGAGCACAAATTCTGGTTTATGTAGTGTACACACATAAGAGGCAATCAAAAAAAATTTTTAAATCCTTAAATTAAAAAATTTTTGCGTAAATCGTACCATCTTAACTGATGTGGAAGCACTTTTCGAGTTTGACATGGATTTTCATCCAATAAAACGAAGTTCTTTGTGTCTTGAAATATATTTTTTCACTACACCTGGATGTAGATCGTTCTCAAGACTTCGCAGACGCCCCTTTTTGGAAACAGAATATAATGCAACGGCGTAAATGTAACTTATCCATATCCATCTCCTAAAAAATTGACTCACACAGGAATGACAGCTTGTAAATAGATGAAATTAATAATAATAAAAACAGCAACGCGCGCGCGCGACTAAGCTGTTAACTGAAACACGCTACGTGTGTTGCTTTCTCAGTAGCAATTTTTCCCTTGTGGGAGCAATTTTTCCTTTAGGCCAGCTTGAACTTAAAAAATAAGATTATGGCAATCACAGAAGCTGTGAACAGGGAAACCACACTGAAGACTTTATCGTCCTTAGCGACAAATTTGGGGGAAAATACAATATCGCCAAGGAATCATCGAGAAGGCTATAGGATTGATCCTTCTAGAAATTACCATGAGGCTATACGAAAGATCACTGAAACAAAGGTCGAGGCAGTTCAGAAAAAATTGCAGTCGAGATCAGAATCTGTTTGTGCAATGACTACTGTAAGACAGACATACTTTATATGTCTGAGTTCCCGTTAGTGTGTGGAACCTTTGTAAATAATGTGTAATAATACCTCTTTATGTACATACATCGATTTTTCCACGTGTAATCATTTGTTCGTCCTCGTCCATTGATAAATCTGCTATAATTCAAACAATTGGGCTCGTGGGCTGCTTTTCCTCACGCCAATTTGCAACAATATATCCAAAATGGTGAGTGATTGGGAAGCGTTAATGTATGTTTTTTAATGTAATTTCCGACCCAAGCATTTACTTGTACTCTTATCACACTTATTAGAATATAAAGGCCCCATCACACACGCGTATTTAGAGCAACCGTTTACGACAATTTTTCACACAGCTGAAGGTGAAGTGTAGCCGTAAACAAAACGACATGCTCTGACGTCAGCTGCGCTCTATCTCCACATTAAAAAATTACGCTCGCCAATTTTTCTGCTTCAGAAAACGAACATCTAATATTATTTCTTTTATTTCGCTCCTGCTTTTGTTGTTGGGCGTAAACAGAAATAGAGCACCATTCTCTCTCTCTCTCTGTTTAAAATATTATACACCGTTAAAATATTATACACCAGTGTTCCCCGATCTTTTCCCCGCCGCGGACTGGTCAACGTTTGATAATTTTACCGCCGCCCACTGAGAGTAGGACGTTGATTGTTTATATACTTCAAATTTTTTTATTTAATAATTTTGATGTAATTATATTTGAATTTCCCATCAAAATAAAATAGTTATACTAGAAAATGAATATAAAGTGATTTATCATGGAATATAAAATGATTTCCATGGAAAGTCGTACAAACCCTAGATAAATACACCCCAGTAAATAAAATGAGAATGATTTAATGTTCCTGGGGCGGCCCGGTGCCATTTGATCCACGGACCGGGGGTTGGGGATCACTGTTATACACCATTAAAATGTTATACGCCATATCTGATGAGTTTGACAAAATTCAAGCCGGCATCTTGTTTATGACGTAAGGCACCGAAGAACTTCAAGCAACTTTTTCAGCTCACTGGGAATAGTTGTTAGGAGCTGTTGTAATAGTAACGAGGCAGAAATTGTTCGGAAAATTGCTCCAAACATGTACGTGTGATAAAGCCTTAAGGTTCTTTTTTTTTTTTTTCTTCTTTTTTTTTCTTTTTTTGTGGCTGTTATTTTTCTAGGATAGTCTCCCTTCAGCATAAAAAAAATAAACTTCTATGCATATACTTAAAAAATACACCCAGGCATGTATTAATAACAAATGATTTATTTACAAATCACATATAAATAAAAGGAAGTACTTCAGCTTTTCAATTCACATCAAATTAAAATCATCCAACTGAAAAAGAAAATGAAAAACACATTAGAAAAATAATAGTACGCAAAAAATAATGCAAAAATAAATAAATAAATAAATATCGCAAATAAACTCTTACCACTTCATTATAAGCATCTATGTGTCTCTTGATAGCAGATTGATCTACCCAACTAATAAAATCTTCCGTATTCTTTGTGACTAAGAAGGCTGGATCCATAACAAGATTGGGACCTATTCGAACATCTAGTCAAGAGTGAAGGAAAAAAGGTTCAGGAAAACCTAATACAATAAGTTTACCCTCAATAGACTTTTTATTCATTAAAAAAAATTTTTAAAGTTAAAACTTCAAAATTGCCTCAGCAAAAAAAGTCGGTACCTACATACTATCGAAGCCATGCGAAATTTCAAGATAACTCATAAATTGGCAACACCGATTACGCACGCGCAGTAGAAGCTGAATTGGCAACCATGTGTTCTGTTTTATCTTTCTCTGCTTACCGCCATTCTAAGCCTAATCGTTTGTTGATATGGAATGCTCGAATACTAAAATAAGAATCTGGGATTTACCGAAATTTTAATTACTGTAAAACTCGGCGTATAACGTGCACCTATACTTTCAAGTTGCATTTTTCAATTTTGATGTATATTCACCGTATAACGCGCATCCCCCCCCCCCTTTTTTTTTTTAAGAAGAAACCTAAAATGCATGCAGTAGTGCTCTTACGTTTTCAAGTCATTTATTCAAGGTATTATAGTCCGCTGGGTGGCGTAGTTGGTTTGTCGCTGGCCTTCTGCCCCCAAGTTTGAGGGTTCGACCCCGGCCCAAGTCGGTGGACTTTCATGATGCAGAAAATCGACAGCGTCCATGTCGTATGAAAATGAGACATGTAAAAAATCCCTTGAGTACCCGTTTGACTTGAGTGCTCATGGCAAAATTAAATTCCTACGTACAGTTTCGCGTTGTCAGAGCTCAGGTGCCTCCCTCTGAGGAGGAAACTGAGCGTCAAAATTACTTGCAACAATTGGTATCGTCTATAGGGTGCAGCACTAAAACGTGATACCAGCTCCTGGGGTCTACTAGGTCTGCAAAGGTAAAAATATCAATCCGCAGCCCCATTAGAGAAGAAGATTCAAGGTATTATTCAAGGCTTTTGAAAAATGTGTGATATCTATATAAACTAGTACCAAACATCACGCGATGACGATCGTTTTGGCATGGTCGATAAAGTACTCGCGTACGGAACGGAAGGTACCCAGAACAAATCTTCCTTCCTTTACGCCTTTAACACCTGAAACTCCACTTGGCGGTCTGTTTTCTTAAAAACCATTTGGGTAGCAAATTTGGGTCCTCCACGAAAGGAATCTGCTTACCAAATTTCAAGACTATACATCTAGTAATTTAAAAATAGAACAAATCATTACCGTAAAATCCGGCGTATAACGAGCACCCATACATTCAAGCTGAATTTTTTAATTTTTAGGTATATTCGCCGTATAACGCGCGCCCCTATTTTTCGATGAAATGTGGAATATTAGTATACATTGCTCTTATATTTTGAAGTCATTTATTCGAAGTATTATCACCAGACTTTTGAAAAATAGTATACTTTTAAAACTACAACTCTTTTAGTTCATAAGGCAAGTCATTAATTTTATATAAGTAGTATATTTCGATACATGTAGAATTAAAAAAAAAA
>BMAV01018043.1:7137-26525 GCA_019973955.1 Trichonephila inaurata madagascariensis | reverse complement strand
GTATGTGTTTATGACCACACGATAGAAGTGATAACTTCAAATTTTGTAACGTTATTTCAGGGATTAGGTGAATAAAAAACAAGGGGATATTAGTATTGTCGTATAAAATTATTTTATTCACATAAAGTAATATTTTTTGCAAAACATGCAATCATATTTGTGAATTAATTGTATTCTAAGAAGGAAACAATAGGCTTATGGTAGCTGAAATCGGTTATAAATACTTTAGATTCAAAATTATTTAAATATCTAAAAAAAAAACTCCTTCAAGCGTTGTTCCGTACTTTGTCGTGCTTTCATTTGGATCATTTGACATAATTAATTTGAATTTTGATTTTAAAAAAATCTACTAAAGGCTTTGATTTGTCTTTTGAAAAATCTACATTAAAATCCCCACTTAAAATAATCGACAATTTGTTTAGAAGAGTTGACCCGGCTTCAGTGTAGGCAGCTGAATTTTTGTGAATGAATTCAATAATTTTCTCTACACTTTGATTTGGTTAAATATGAATAGTAACCATTAGAATTATTTGTCCATTTTCTGCTCTACATTTCGTTGCACAAATTTCTCCGATACATGACTCATTAAACCCAAATGATTCAGTAGTATTGTCACCATTGTTACGAGCGTTACAAACCCGAGCGTAACAATGCTTGTCTTTAAAAAAAACGCATCATTTAAGTTCACTCTCCAGCAAAACGCGCCTAAAGAAGTTAACACTTCAAAAAATATTAATTCTTAGAATTAATTACATGTGTTGCGATTTAATTTTTAGCTATTAAAATAGTATGTCTGACAAGAGAGTAAATAAAAGTACATATAAAAGCTAGAAAAATAAATTACTTAAAAAGAAAAATGTAGGTTTAGATCGTAGTGAATCCTGAGTGATACTGTATCAAAATTCCTCAGAAGCCTTTTTTTTGGAAAACAAAACAATCGTAATAAAACTTATTTGAAACTGTCAAAATACTACCACATGTTAGATACCCTATAGCTTGAGGGTCACGTATTATTGATACGGATAATACTGCGGCAGCTGAGTGCCTGATTTAGTGCTGAACCTTACTTATCAACATTTTTATTATTGAAATTACTTATGAAATATACCTGTTTACTTAATTTATTATAATGAAAAATTAACCTGCAATTTAAATAAAACTACAACTTTTAAAACAACTATCTACGAAAAACAAGATACACTAAAATTAAATGAAATTTCAAGAATTAAGATTACACAGTACCCTTACAAATTTCAAAAATAATGAAAAAATTTTGTTTGCATTTTCCTTGTGGTCCCTTTTTTTTCTCTTTTCTTGATGGCAAGCTTGTCTAGTCATTGAGTAGCTTGCCATCAAATTTCAGAACTGATAACAAATTAGTTGTTAAGATATTTGAAGTTTTCTCAGCTTAGGTTTATAGGTGTTTCCTTTTAAAACATTTTTCCATTCTTAATTGAATTACTTAAAAAAATATTTTTGAGCACAATCTACTCTTTAAGTGTGAAAAGGTTATTAATTTCCAATTTCATTATTAAAATCATTTCTACTTGATTATGTTTTGAGTTTTTTTAGTTCTCATAATAATTAAGGCTAATTTCAAGGCAAAAACATTCTCTGGTTGCTATGAGAAATAATATTTCGAAGTGATGGAACACTACTGAAAATGATGTATTAAGAATTGGCCCTCAGCTGATATCGCAATTAGACTTCCAAATTCAAGTATTGCAGATAAACCTGTATATTTATATGATGTACTAAACTAAGAGTACATTACAGTAAACATATTGTGGCACCATATTTTAGTGTTTTAAAGTTGCCAACTTGCTAAACTGCTCCAATTTAAAACTGAAAAAAATTAAATTTTATGAACAAACCTTGCGATTTTTTAGATTAAGTTAATATCATTATTATTTTGTACATAAATGCTTTGTGTTTCGAAATTTTTGTGAAATTAGGTTGAAGACTAAGCTGAATAACCTGTTGTCGTAACACACAAATGCTATCAATAATATGCAAAAATATTTTTTGAATTTAAAAAAATATATATTTTTTCAGTCATATTTAATTAAAGTAGTATTTTAATGCAGAACTCTCAAGTTGAAAAATAGAATTAAAAATTAGAGCTTTTCAGGCATTATTAGAATTTCCTTTATGACTTTATAAACTTTAAATGCGTTTTTCTCATGCTTTTAAATTTGAAGATATAACCCTTACATCTAATCCCTAAGACTTTTTTTCTGTTCAAGACAGTCTTGAAATCTTTTGTATATACTCCCCAACATATGTTCTATAAAAGTTAGTATGGATTTAGGTTTGAGATCTCTACTTATTTATTTTTTAAATGCTAAAAAATAATTATTAAAAATCAACAAGGGAACAGATTATCAAGTCCATACTTATTTTTGTTAAAAAAAACATAAATCACTTAAAATGAGTAAAAAATTTTAAAAATGAATTTTCTTTTATTATTGCTTGAAAAAAAACTTCAAAAATTCTTAATTTTTTAAAATTGTAAAATAATGGCTGATCAATCCGACTTTTTACTTTCAAAAAACCAACCTTATAATATGATCAGAATGTAAAACATAAATTATTTTGACTCTTACTGTCACCAAAAAATTTTTTGAAAAAAGGGGGGGTACTGGCCTTTCAGTAGTTTGTCAAGAGTCCTTTTTCGACTTTCTTTTTTAAAAAATATTTTAATGCAATTAGGACACGCAAGGATCAAGTGGAACGAAGGAGAATTAAAAGTGTTGCCATTTGAAGTGCCTTAAAAAAAATCGAATTTAATACAGTTAAGATACATCTGAGTGTACCAAACGAATTAGAATTACAGAAACAAATGAAAACCACAATTCATAAATGTCCTTTAAGTCTGACTTATGAGGAAGTAATTTATCTATTTCGTCAATTACGTTAAACTTCCAAGAATAACCACATGGCACGCTATTCGGCAAATACACAGAATATACTTATGGACATATGGAGCGATTCAACAGAAACCAAAAAAAAAATATTTTTTTTCCCAAGAAAGTATAAAAAAAAAAAAAGAATTTTTAGGAATGTAAGATTTATCGTCTTGTAACCAACACTTGTTAACAGCAAAACCTATGGCTGATGAAAAATTCATGAAAATAGGAAGATCCCAGTGTCTTCTTGCTGTAAGACAGGCCCCGCAATTAGAAACTCTTCACAGTTAACGAGCTTGACGCAAAAACCGTTTTTTCTACATTGCCACCGACCGTACCGAATTAAGAAATAAGAATTGGGACATTTTTCTTCTGGCGAGTACGGTCACAGTCAACCTAAATGTCCTCCAAGGTTATTACCTCATCAAGTGCAATTATGGTGCGCGAGCGTCTTTAAAAAAAAATTGTGCCGTCTTTTTACTCAGGACAGCGAGAAAAAGTCTTCAGTTATAATGCATTATTTTATTTTATTTTATCTTATTATTTTTGAGCGTTCGGGACTTTTAATGAAGGCTCTTAGGAAGAAAAATGAATATTTCATGGAGTTGGCGAGGCTTAAATGAAAAACGATGCCACTACCTATTACGAAATTTTCCGGTGATAATTTGAAAATAGTTATTGGATTGGAATTTCGGAGATGTGTGGTGATTCTGTAAGACAGGGAAGTATTAATGGGTTTAGGGACAATTTATGGTTCTGTTGAAAAAGAAAAAATATACAGTAATTGGTAAAATATGGAATCGTTGAAAAAGAGAAGTCCGACCTCCTATACCGAATTCACGCAAATCTGCAATTTCTTTCGTAAAAAAAAGGCAAACTATCACCAAAAAAATTAAGGAGTAACGTATTGTCTAATTGGATAATAAATCTCTTGATACGTTCATTTCGTTTCTGAAACATTATCGAAAAACTATCAAATAAGCTAAGCCTGCTTCGACACCATAAAAAATAATGTATTAAGGTGATCTACGTCCGAAACCGTGATTTTGAAAATGAGCATAAATGATTTTTTTCCCTTTGATATTCAGTGTCACTTGAATTAGAAATTATGTATAAAAATTAATTTAAGAATATTATTACACAAAAAAATCATTCTAATGCATTTTTTAGAAAAAATGAAAATAAATAAATAACATTTTCAAAACATTTTATCTTTAAGAAAAATGCTTCTATACCAATGTTTTGCCAGTACAGTGGGTGATCGGTTAACGAACACTTTCAAGAAAGATTTTTTGTGTTTGGACAACGAACACATATTCGGATAATGAACAAAACGAATTCTAACGAACACTTCTCGGCTCTGAAAAAAATTAATAATAAACATTTATTATCATTTTGCATAAAAAATAAGATCACTGAAAGGAGAAACGTTTAAAGCATGTGCTTAGTATTGATAATTACTAAATAAAACTTGAATTAACAATGAATTTAAAGGTCATTCAATTATTATTATGACTAAAATCAATACACAATTGAATACTTGAATTTCAATATGAATATCAATATTTTCTGACAGCTGATAAGTTATGGGCGAGAAGATTTGGTGACATGGCAAATAAATTGAGCGAATTCTTAATTTTTTCAAACAGTGCAGACTATAAAATATGAAGGTGTCGATGACGCGCTACCGCCGTAAATATACGTGAAATATGAGAAACGGACTAAAAAACGTTTTTCTTCTCTCCTGAATTACGTTGCTTACCTATTAAACTTCAAAGCTCTATTGAAAAAAAAAAAATTCCAATAGAGTGTTCATACAAATTGGACCATCAGTTTCGGTTTTGATTTCATTTTTTTAGGGTCTCCAGAACGAATTAATCGATTTCACATAGAAGTCTATGGTGAATCGATGATCGGTTAACGAACATAGTCTTGGAATGGATTATGTTCGTTAACCGATCACCCACTGTACATAACTAGGACTTCTTTAAAGTATCCGACTATGTTCGGAACAGTGATTTTAAAAAAGCACATAAATGGATAATTTTCATGATAATTAGTATCACTTAGTTTAGAATACATGTATAAAATTCTTTTAAGGACATTATGACAAAAAAGTTTATTTAAATACAATACTTTGGCAAAAAATCAACTTAGAATAATTTTTTTTCCAAATGTTCTCCTTTTGTGAAAAATGCTTCTATTTAATAATATTTTGCCTGTGTATAGCTCAGAGCTCTGTACAGAGGCTCAACTAGAATTTTTGAAATATATACCTTAGAAGTGGGTTTATCCATATTTTGCGACAACAGAGGGGAGCAATTTTAAGAAAAAAACGCCAATAATTATTTAAATTGGTGGTAACTCTAAAAATAATGTGAATTTTTCGAAAATGCTAGTTGAGTCTCTGTAGAGAGGTCTGAGCTATATACAGGCAAAATATTATTACAATAGAAGCATTTTTCACAAAAGGAGATTTGGAAAAAAGACTATTCTAAGTTAATTTTTTGCCAAAATATTGTATTTAAATAAATTTTTTATGTTAAAATGTCCTTAAAACTATTTTATACATGTATTCTAATCTAAGTGACACTAAATATCATGACAATGATCCATTTATGCGCTTTTTTAATTTCCCGGTTCCGAACGTAGTCGGGTACCTTAAGGAGGTCGAACTAAAATTTACGAAAAATTAATATTATTTTCAGAGTTGCGATCCATTATAATAATAACGGGTGTTTTGTTGTTAAAATTTGTCAACTCTAATATTAAAATATGAATAAATCCACTTCTAAGTTAAATATTTCAAAAAATTTAGTTCAACCCCGGGAAAAAAGTCCTAGCTATAAATATAGGGTGAACCAAAAGTCTTGCTGGAGTTATAAAAATTCATTTCAAAACAATCGTTTAATATTAAAAATATAACTTTTGTATCACTGGATAGGTCAGCATTAGTACTTTTTTGTGCAATAAATGATGGAAGTGCTTCTTCAAGAAGGATTTCGGGTAACATTTGTAATGAGGACATTTTCTGCCGTAATACAGTCGATTCAAGAGAAAGGCCAATGAGTGCTTTGGTTTCACGAAATGAAGTAGCCCGTTAATGTTCAGTGTAAATTTCGATGTTGTTATGGATGGAAATCCCTTGATGCAAAATCAATCGAGCGATGGTATAAATCCGGGGTAAGCATTACGTCGATCGCGATCGACTGGTGGACCGCCAAGAAATTTTGCGGTGACCGCTTGAAAATTTTACCAGTTAGTAATTAAAACGGAAAATTTAAGATTGGCTGACTGCATGCAGAGTAAGTCTTCTATTGACTACAACAAAGAAAACTAACTTTAGATAAAAATGTTTTATTTTTTAATGTATTTTTAATTGTTTCATAATAAATGCATCATTTGATATATTTATAGTTGGGGCTATTATTATTAGTATCTTGCGTTTTGCTTTAAACGCGTTTTTAAAAGTGGTTTTTTTTCCTTTCTATTTTAGTTCTTTATAGGTAAGTACATATATTCCGTACTTATTATTAAGGTATAATAATAACCTTTTCCTCACCTCATCACACCTACGAGATTGGGCAGTGGCGCACACAAGAAAATTTAAGTGAAAAGGGGGGGGGGGGGAAGGTCTACCATTCTCGTATCAATACCCGACCAAACATACTTTTTTGATTTTGTCGATTGTCGGAAACAAAAAACAACAAAAAATAAATTACTGAATAAATAAATAACATTAATAGAAAAAAATTACAAATATTAAACACTTAATTACATTTTACGTACTATATACATGGGGCTATAATGAATCGGGGGAGGGGTGGAAATGGTTATGAGAGAGGGTCCGGACCCGTGGCCCTCTCCCCTGTGTGCGCCACTGACACTGGGTAGATCGGAACTCCTTGAAAAAATTAGAAGCAGCCCTGGAAAAGTCAGCCCACCCTCTGGTATAAAATGCTTTAAAAAATAAGCAGCGTTAAGGATCTTCCTAGAAGTGACACGCCGAGTGTGAGAGAAGCAACTATTGAACTGAACACTAGGCAGGAACTGCAATACCGCTTTGACATTCTCCGAGATACAGAGGAGGGCACACGTTGAAATATAATGAGGTAAACAGTCTTAAAAAATTCATATTACTTACAATATGTCGAAAAAAACACATGTTTAACTATAATAGTTTGAGTAGAATAAATATTTATAATCCGCACAAGACTTTTGTTTCACCCCGTGTTATATTATTATTACATTTGAAGATATGCTACTTTTTGTTCATTTTTTTTTGCTAAAAATTGCATTTAAATATTTTTTTTTTTTTTTTTTTTTTTTGGTAATAATATTTTTAAAAGAATTTTATATTTGTATTATAATTTCAACTGACACTAAATATAAAAAAAAAATCCGTTTATGCGCTTTTTTAAAATTACAGTTCTGAATGTAGTCAGTCTTCTTAAAAAAATGATGGAAGAATTTTAATCCCAACCTAGACAGATGAACCTCATGATAAGTTCTAGGTAGGCAATTTAGCTTAATACCTTGAGCGTACCATGTGTTTGCATCTAGAATAACGTAATAGATCACATTACTGTCAGTTGTGTATTAATGTCATGACAATTTAAATTGCTCAAATAAAAAGTACAGTTGCGAACTAATGCATCAGTATTCGTGAAGGAGAATTTAAATTAAAAAAAAAAGGCAATACAAATAATACAGTGTTTTATAGTTTTGTTTCCATCTCTCTCTGAACTTGATGTCTTTAGAGAACTTTTTTTTCGTAAACTTTTCTTCGAATAGGAACGAAATATATTTATTTTCAATACTTTAAATCCGAAATTTAAGTTGTGCTTCGGCGTCAATAAATTTTCATTAAACATAACTAAATAGACCTGAAAGAATCATATTCAGTTACATATTACACATGTTATTTTTACTAAAAAAAAAAATTGTTTCATCTAAGTCAACGTATGAATAAAAAGCTCCACATAACACATACAATATAGCAATTACATTTAAATAATATTATGTTATCTTCCTCAATATATTATAAATTAAACTCAGTGGCACAACAGCCCATGAGGGTCAAGGGATCAACTCTGCCTATCTCAGTATATGTAATCTTGGGCTCTGAGGTACATGAGTAGATGTTCCGGTCAGGTGGTCAGTCTAGCACGAAACCCCCAGTGTTTAGTCCTCAAGCAAGCTTGGTACTCATTTATCGACCCACTGAAGGGATGAAAAGCTGAGTCGACCTTTATTACCCGATGATTCAATATAATATACTATATTGTATAAAAATGCATATAATTTCAACCAGAGCTTATTCGTCACTTTTTAAAGCAAAACTTACTTACGCGTAAAAAATATACCCAATATACATAAATAACTTGCGAACATATGTTGATTTGGTTGACGCAGTGGCCTAATGGTAACGAGCGTGTCACGAGTTAGAGCCCCAGTGTCAATGAAGACCCACCATGTAGATAGACTGATGAAAGTTAAATCTGTCGTGGTTCAAGACCCTCACATTGGCATGGTGCGGAAGTTCGGAGAGGGCAGTGCCATCTCAGGTGTCGTCCTCGTCACTTGACCAACGTTTAAAATTACGAGGTCCGTCGCCAATAGCTCCCGTATTGTTTTGAAAGTGAAGTTAATAATCACTCACTCACTCACTCAATTTATTTCATTAATCTTGAATTTTACTGGAAAGCCAACGAAATTTTAATCACAAGATGCAATTTGAAGTGATAAAAATTCAAAAAGAAATTGCGTGAAGCAATAATTAACAACAAATAACATTTAGTTTATTTTACTCAAACGGGCTGGATATACAAAGAAAAAACCATGAACTCGTGATCTATTATGAATTACATCAATAATCTTATTCAAAAAAATCCATCTCATTGAACCAAATATTAAAGGTTACATCAAAATTACAGGTATAAGGAATCCGTACCAGTTTATAGTCTGTACAAAGGTTGATTATTCGAGAGTTCTATGTGGATTGAACCACAACCTCATAACTTCACGATCATTCCGCGTAAAGAAAATAATTAAACCCTTTATTATTCAACCCAGCATCATTTAATTAAATTTAATTCGTATTATCATCCGCATAATTAACTTTTACCAGCAATCAGTGACTTCCGACTTGTCAAAAAGATAACCTCTGGGTCGATCTAACCCATCCATCCATCCATTTGAAAAATGAACCAGAACTAATCAAATCAGACGACTTCGTCTGACCCGCTAAAGACGGAATGACAAAGGCGATCCGGTGTGATGACCCAAAGCTGGCCAACCGTTCTAATATCCAGATCATGTACTGCCGATAAGACAATGGGTAATATTCAATAAGTTGGTCGAGGTCCCTGGACAGAATTCCTAACGGTTTTAAATAAACAAGAACAACAATCTACCTGAGGATAGGAACAGGAAGAACAAGGGTCGAGGGCCCATGCGAGGGGGGAGCCACGAACGTGAGGGGGGTGGGCAAGAAATCAGTAATTAATCGGGTATGGACGTGATCGAAGTATCGGAACTCAATCGAACGCTGAGTCACGACCGATAACAAAGGGAAAACAAAATTAACAATCCTTGTCAAGGGAGGGTGTAGGCTTGCTGCAGCAACTACTGTTTTTCCCAACCTTGATGGGCAACCATGCCTCGATTCTTTTTAAGATTCGACGAATAATTCGTTTGGCGGAGGGTTCAGCGTCGAAGATGACCCGCCGGGAAATTAAAATTTATATCGTTGCTTTCAGCCTTGAGATGAGGATAGTGGACGAAAAAATAAGTGTCTCGCAGGTTTTTTAATTGAATATGCATATTCCAGGAACCGGATGGATATACCTGGGAATGGTTTTAATAGTAGGTTGGTGGCAAGTGGCCTTGCCCAGGTGGATCATTAAAGACAATGAAAATAACCTTATTTACGGGTATCGGTAAATTATATAGGAAATAATCGAATTCTTCACGTTCTTCGTGGTTATTTTTTTAAAAATACTCATGGGCAGAGGACAGGGAAGTGTCAAAAAATTAATTGGAGGCCTCAAAAGTCCATGGGAAGGTAATAGACTTTTGGACAGAGTACCTGATTCCATAAATTAAGGAGAAGGGGTTAAATACTGATTATTAAGTCAAAAATTCGATTTAAGCACAAAAATTTTGTTCGATATAGGTTCAAATAATGCCATACAAAATTAGAAAACTTGTATTTTCATACATATTCAACAATAATCTACCTTACACTTCAAAATCCCAACAATTTCAAATTCCCATTAACAGTTTATTGGTTTTTAGATTTTTTTTTAATTTTTATTTAGCTATGCAACGAAAACCAAAATTTTGAGAAATTAAGCCTTAATCTTCCTGCACTCATATGAAATGTTATTATAACTCACATTGGATAAATTATAAAAAAGAATGTCTTTTAACAATTTTTTTTTCCCCTCAATTTTTAGTAACCTTCATTCGGATAGGACCTCCTCCATTTTACAAGCCTCTATTTTGCGAATTTTTTCTTGGAGCCAAGAACAGAAGAATATTGAAAGATGAACTCTATTTGACAAATTTTTTACATAACGTACTTTGGAGGGCGGGGGGAGGATTAGCGACTTCGTTAAATAAGGGTCTGACTGTATATTCAGAATTTTAAAAAAAGTCTCAAAAACAGCATATCCTAATTTTATGCTTGAAAATATTACATTTAATATTCCCCACAAGAAAAATTTTAGCGCAAGTGATAGAAATTTATTTGAATTTTAAAGCAAGAAAATAATTTCTTTATGTTTCATAAAAAGTATACAATAACTAGAATAAAGGTAAATGCACTCACTTATTATTACAATAATTATACATCTCAATCGATGCCTCATTCTATTGTCTTAAAGCAAAACATGTGAATCTTAAGTTAAACAAATGGTGCAATTTTAGAGCATGATTGATTAAATTTCCGATCATACAATGATAAATGATTACTGATGTATAATTATTTTATGTAGATGACTCCGTACACACACAAGTCAATCCATACCCTTTCTATGTTGTTACTTTTAAATAAATATTTCAGTGCTATTGAAATGAGTACAGTAAAATCCGGCGCATAACGCGCACCTATACTTTCAAGCTGCATTTTTTAGTTTTAAGGTATATTAACCATATAACGCGCATCCCCCCTCCTTTTTTTTACGAAGGGGCTTGCAATTTACATTGGCAATGCTATTATGTTTTAAAGCCCTTTATTCGAGGTATTCAAGGATTTTGAAAAAATAGTATATTTCTAGAAAAATAACCCTGCAAGTTCATAAGGTGCGACATTTCTTTTAAATAAACAGTATTTCGATCTTTGAAGAAGTCTAAGAAGTAAATGAATCTATTAATGTAGCTTCTTTGTTATTCTTTAAGCCAGGGGTGTCGAACGGGCGGCCCGCCAATACTTAAGTTGCGGCCCACCAACTCTTTTTAAAAAAATTTTAAATATCAAATTTTTAAAGTTTTTTCACTTTGAAATTTATTTGAGCAGAAATTTATATATATATATACACATACAATGCATTTACCTGTTACCTGTTCTTGTTTTAAAATAAATCCTTTTTGATAATAGAAATGTCCTTTAGATTAAAATAGATTTATATTTTATAAAACAGTTACATTTGATTTTACTTATAGTAAATTACTTTTTTAATAAATTTCGAATTGCATTATGCATATCCTTTACTATGGATGATACATGATTTTCTGTGTGTGCGACTTTTGTTTCTCCTCCTCCTTTTCCTTTTCTGTTTGGAGCGCCCAAAAGGCAAGAGGCAGTCAGAGATGTTTTTAAAGTTTAAAAAAAATAATCAGGACGGTTAAGATAAAGGACAATGTATACTTAATCTTTTGCGCGAATGACAGCACTATCAAATTTCAACAATGAGTAACGAGAGATCAATTCAATAAGAATACCGTAATGTTCAAGAAAATGGCACTTGTAATATTTTAAACATTATTTGATCATTGCATTATTATATTATATAAACATTTTTTTATCCATGTCTGTGTGCATGAAAAATAATGAAAACAATAATAATAATTCATTCTGTTTTCAATTTTCGCTCCAATAAATGTTTTTTTGTTTCCAAATCTAATATAACGGTACATATTTTTTATGTGCGGCCCGCGAGATTATAATATTTTTCCGAAGTGGCCCGCAATGTCATTTGTGTTGGACACCCCTGCTTTAAGCAAATAGAAACAATTAGAAGATACAAAAACTACGTTAATTCACCATGACAATTTTAAACATAACATAAAAGAACAATTCTGAAATGCAACGCGAATACTAGATTCAATTTTAAAAGAGACTTTCCTCTACCCCTTCATTTTACGTAAATCGCACATACAAAGTATATACTATATCCATTCTATTTTAAATATAACTAGGCAGGACCCCCTTGTCCACCTAAAGTCAGATCATACCCCATTGTACAAATTATACAACTGTTCATACTCATAGCTTAAACTGTTAAACTATAATTTACATGTATTACATCGTTCTATTTTTTTTTTTTTTTAATTAATTTATTGTAGGCAGGGAAAAAATAAATTCTCCGCATTTTAATTTGTACTTCAAAAACAATGTTCCTAATCACCTTTTCCTCGAAATTGCACTGAATTTTTATTCCGTCTTTGCTTCTACACATTGATAGAGCCACATACAATTGTCGATGAGTAAATATTGTTTTCTTCGATGTTACACATATTTTTCAAAACTCTGCTCCTATGATTTATCAATAGTCATGGCAAAATGCGAATCTTACAGGGAATTCCGTACGTTTTAGTACAAATAGCATATCCAAGCTCCCTCAAGATTCCAATGCGATCCTTGGTATACAAACACACACAATATCGCCTTTCTTACCTCGTGACAAATTTCGCACATCAGTATATTCTTCTGAATATTTTTCGCTACCACTCTTGTGCCATTACACAGTCCATCGGTAATATATAAATTTCTTAATCGCAAATAACACAAACGCGCTCCACATCGATTTTTAGATACACATTTGTGGCGTAATGTTCTGTTAATCTTTAAGTTTGAAGTTGATTGAACTGAAAATTGGGCCTTATTGCCAATTTGTAACCATAATATTGAACAGGACTTACTGCATTTTTATTATTGCTCCCGTGAGTGAGATAAATAAATCTATTACATCATGAACAATTTTTTTATATAAATAGAGAGAAATCGTTCTTTTATTTATTTTGACTCAATAAGAACGGGCAGGTTGATTTTACTTGCACACACATTGATTAATACATTGTGAAAAATACAATTCAAAGTAAATAACCAAAAAGTTTCCACGAGTTCCCCTCATAAAAAGAAGGGAGCTATAAATTTTAAGATCCAAAAAACAAAATCTCCCTAATCCCCATAGAAATGTCACTACGATAAAAATCAATGTTCTATCACTCCAAACAATCGTTTGTTTTAAACACCATGAGATTTCCTTTGGTTTTTTAAAGAAACACATGCTTCTTAACTAACCAACCAGATTTTTATCGCATCCTCAGAAAATCCCTGGTTATTCAAAAGCTTTAGAAAACGTCTCCCGACCTCTGCCGTCTAAGGGTCACCCAGGGGAGTGAAGTAAGTCTGAGGACATAGACAAAAGAAAAAGACCAACAGCAAATCCTCAAAGGAAGACCGACCACCTTCAGTCTGCTCTTATAAATTCGAAGGTAGTTCTGACAAGAGGGATGGGAGATAAGATGCCCAAGAAGAAAAAGAAGGGGAAAAAAAAGAAATGGCAAAGTTCGCTTCTCAGTGGGGTACTAGAATGCTCGAGTATTCGCAGGTAAGATATGTCAGCGACTTGAAATTGGTGACAGGGAACGTTTGAGATGACAGCTCAGCATTGTTTACTACATCTGCAGTGAAAATCATTTCAAAGAATGTAGAAAGAAAAGCCATTGGATATTTCAAGATAGCAAATTTCATTCGATTTCACTTACATTATGTGCAGTGGTGGAGATAAGATTGTGTTCTAGAAGCAAGAGAATGTGCCCTTGAAAACTCCTTAAACTTTACAGATAACTGTATAGTACATGTTACACAAGATGCCTCTTAGGAAAATGTTTGCGTGATCATTATAAAATAGTATATACATCATCGATATATCAATGTAATCTATATACTGTTACAGAAAAATATTTACATTCAAACAGAAGTAATACAAATTTCGGAGTATTTCTCTACGATCAGAGTAAAAACTGTGGCTGAAACTTTAACAAAACAATCTTAAAGTGCTCCCCAATGTGTATCGAGAATTCATACTTATATATTTTTGTGGAGAAATAATTCTCTATACCGGGAATCGGCAACTTTGTAATTGTGGCGTGCCAAAACAATCTACCAATATGATTCTAGCAAGGGCAAATACGCAAGGAATATTTGAAACAATTCGCGATTCCTGCAATTACACATGCAGAGTTTGGGAACAAAGATCAAGAATACAGAGTTTTATTACATATTCATTTTGCATTATTTAATAATAAATTTTGTTTATTTTTATGTTAATAAATAACAATTTTTCGGTATAAATAAAAAATTAAATTTTTGCATGTATTATTTGTTTTTTAAAGATATTTCTTAAAGTAAGAAATCATATGAGAAAAGATTAGTTCACATTGACATGTCGGACCGAAAGCAGAGTACATGCAATTTTTCTTCAAGCAACTAAATATCTCCGTCAATGCCATCTAATAATTTAAAATATCTGTAGATTTATCGGTAGTTATCGTTCAGAATTTTTCGTAATTCCGTAAATATTGCTTTCCATAATTCTGAAGACGTTAATCCAAAAAGATCCATTTCAAAATTATCAATTTCCATACACTCAAAAACTGACCAATTTGTAGAGTGCCACAGAGAATTGTACCACGTGCCAAAAGTGGCACACGTGCCATAGGTTGCCGACACCTGCTCTAATACCTCTTCGCAAACACCAGGTTTCCACCCGTCTCATCAGAAAAATAAATCAATACTGAAAAAAAAAAAAAAAAATCAAAAGAAAAAAAATTACCAGGAAAAGATTCTAAAACTCATTTATAAAAAAAAGACATTAAAGATCAAGTAATTAATTGAATCCAGCATGCGTCACTCAAAAAAAACATACAACCTAAAAGAAAATATTTAAAAAAAAAACCAACAACCAAAAATAAAAAAGCGTTTCTTCCAAAACGCGTTCTTAATTATTTTTCCCGACGATGCCCTTGCGTGATTTCAAAGCATTTAAAAAAAGAAAAAAAAAAGAGAAAACTCTGGCGAAGAAATTGCGTTCTTTATGGAACACTCAGACAGACGCCATCGGTCATTAAGATTCGAAAGCCCGGTTGACATCTGGACAATGACGCAAGTGCATTTCCGTTGCCAATGTGAAAAATGAAAATTATCAACAGAAAAAGAAAGAAACCACGAGGCAGCCAGCATTAGTAATGCCGGCAAATGTAGCAATGTGAAAATTCGCTGGCTTAACGACATAATAAGCCCGCCAGGAGACACTAAGGAAATTCACTTAAATACTGCCTACTCCTTTTTTCCGCAGACTGTTTGGGTGATTTAATTTTTTTTTTCGTGCACATTGTATTTAAATTTTTATTTTTACGTTTTATGAAAGGGTTGAGACATCCAACATCCATAAGGAAAGAAAGTGTTTGAACATAAATGACTGCTAAGCAAGGTGTTGCACGTTTTGGACGATCAATTTCGAATTTAGCTAAGTATGGACTTGCCCGATGATAAATTCTACATAAGGAAATGTACGATTCAGTAGATATACTGAAAATATGGATCATTCGAAAACTTTTAAAAGTACTTTATAACACTGACTGGTAAGTTTATACATTACAAGGTTTAAGGTATCCGACTACGTTCGGAACCGTGATTTTAAAAAAAAACGCTTAAATGGATAATTTTCATGATATTTAGTGTCACTCAGATTAGTATACATGTATAAAATTGTTTTAAAGACATTTTGACACAAAAATTATTTAAATACAATATTTCGGCAAAAAATTAACTTAAAATAACCTTTTTTTCAAAATGATCTCCTTTTATGAAAAATGCTTCTATTATAATATTTTTTGCCTGCGTATAGCTCAAACCTCTGCACACAGGCTCAACTACGATTTTTGAAAAATTCACATTATTTTCAGAGTTACAACCAATTGAAATATATAATTATCGTCGTTTTTTTTCTTAAAATTCCTCCCCTCTTGTAAAACATGGATAAACCCACTTCTATATTACATATTTCAAAAATTCTAATTGAGCCTCTGTACAGAGGTCTGAGCTATATACAGGCGAAATATTATTATAATAGAAGCATTTTTTACACAGGGAGAATATTTTGAAAATGGGTCACTCTACGCTCATTTTTGGTCAAAATATTGTACTTAAATAATTTTTTATTGAAATACAATTCTTAAAACAATTTTATATACATTTTCTAATCTGAGTGACACTAAATATCAAATATTATCCATTTATACGCTTTTGCAAAATCACGGTTCCGAACGTAGTCGGATACCTTAATACACCAATGCATGATAACCAAAGTCATTGAATGTATTAACTTAATACATTTTACACGAACAAATTATCACGAAGTAAATAAGTTTTCTTAAGACAAACTTTCTGCAAACAGATTACATTAAAACTTACGTTTTCTTAAAGTTTCTGATCAAAAGATTATTAATTCATTCTTTTTTTCAAAAAAAAATTACGTCGAATAGGTCATTAAGCTGTATAGGTCATTTCCCTACGAGCAGCCCAATATAAACCAGCCAGTTAAAACCTGTGAATCACAAAATTTGTCACAAAGACCACCAGCATTCCAGAAGATAGCTGTAATGGCAGTCGCGTTCTGGCCCTGAGAAGGACCGTATCCCCTCAGTATTTATTCATTCTAGTTGAGAATTATTATGAATTACCGTAAAATCCGCGGCGTATAACGTGCACTTTTAACACAAAAATATGATCGAAATTTACGGGTGCGCGTTTTACACCGGGTATAAAAATGAGAGCTTTAAAAATAAAAATATGAGCCCCCAAGAAATATTATACTTCTAACATACATCGAACTACTGTTTATTAAAAGAAAAGACATTCCTCTTATGAACTTAAAGGGTTGTCGTTCTAGAAGTATACTGTCTAACACAGAGAAATACGAATCAAAATATTCCCCAAACATTCGATTTTGAACATTCATCCAATTGGTTTCGTTTAAGCTTCTTTTATAATCTGTCTGGAGAAAAAAACTATCATCACGACAGCAGAACTGAACAATAGCAAGTTCCAATAACTGTCTTCAATATTATTGGAAAACGTGTGTTTCCAGTAATTCGAGAATTGGTTCCCCAAAAAAGAATTAAAATCTGCTGACAACAAACCAAAAAATGTCTTCCTCGATGCAAACAATACTAAAGATTTTTTTTTTTAATAATAAAAATGATTTATGCAATCTTTTCTTCTCTCGTGGCATGGCTAAAAAACGTTCACGAAATTCATTCAATCATTCAAGCTTATCTTTGGAGAGACACAGAAAGGTCGCCAGAAAAACCAGAGACCTCCCAACGCGAGACAAGACCTATTTTGTATCTCTTCGCTTCACTGCTATCTCAATCACACATTGAAGATAGAAAATTTTATTCCAGAAGTTTTAGATGAGCATGCATAAGACTTCTAACAGAATAAACTTAAATTTATATGACATAAAACTAATAGTAAAATTTAACTTGAAACTTGCATCAAGTTGTAATTAATTTCCTAGATGAATTTACAGTAAGTATATTCTTAACCTATTGACACGAAATAAAATTCTTGGCAGGACAACAAATAGTAGTTAAAAGTTCCCATCTACCAGCCATTTTGAATTCGTGAACATTATGTTAATAGTTATATTTTATTTCAGTTTACATCTTTATTTGTCGCCTTGGCGAATTATTATTCTCATACTGGATCACTTACGTAGCTAGCCTGAGTAGGCCCTGTATCAAAATTCCTCGGGGCCCTTTCTTAAGGCCCCTGAAGCTTGGGAGCCACAGTATCATTGATACGGCAGTAGCAAAGCCCTTGTACTGAATAGAAATCTAACAAAAATAATAAATTGTTGGCGAATTTTTTTTTCTTTTTCCCCCTTTTGCCAAAAGTGAAGGCTAAAACAGGATTTTGCCATGTTAATACCATAGAAATACTATTTTTCTCTTCCAAACTAGACTAACACAATGCATCAAGAACAAAAATAACGATAGTTTTGTTATGGAATTATATTTTCCCTCCAATATTTGAAAATATTTCGCAAAGATATGAAACCCCTCAAGTGAAAAATTAAAAAAAAAAAATTTCAGATATTAATTAAAAATTTAATTCTAGAATTCCAGGAAAAATTTAATATCTAAAGAAACCTCCCCTCCCCCACTCCTTCATCTTACGTAGCCTCGTTCAAATCGAAGCATTAATCTACATTTGAGACGGGGAAAATAGAAATTCCTTACAATTAATATTGAGTTCACAGTTCAAATGCATGGTAGTAGACCAATAAACCAAATTAAAAGAATGAATTCACAGAAAAAAGGAGCATTAAAAAAAAATTTATTTCATTGATTCGCCTTGTCTGAACCGTCGACATTTTAAACTTGTATGTATTAATGTTCTGCACATAACTTCTTCCCCATAATTATTGCACCGCGTTTTTATTTTACATTCATTTTCCCAAAGAAAATAGATCCATTGCAATGGTCTCACATATTTAAGTAATCAGTAACGATCCTAAGAACAATTGTTGCATCCACATATAGCCTCCGTTAAAAAAAATAATTTTAATTTTTTTAAAAAAAAAGATACATCCTGACAGATACTATTTGTTTTCCTTCTAAAATGAATGACTGTTAAACAAGGCCGGTAAGAAAAGCATCAATGCGTTCGAGTCATTATTAGCCATTGTATCAACCTTGTTATTTAAAAGAACTAGTTAAAAGTCGCACATTGCACGAGCAATTGTCATTAAAAGTAGAAAGACTACACAATTCGATGCATTTTAGATAGACGACTAACGATTTAAAAAACATGCACAACTAAAAAGAACTTGTACAAAAGTGAAAACAAAAAACAAAATCCTCGACTTCTAAATCATCAGATCCGCGATCTATTATGAATGGGACCATGCAACAGAAAATGCATGAATTTGGTGAATATGAACGAATATCATAATGTAATACCAATAGGGAAAAAAGTGAAGGTACATATAATGTAATGTATTTAAACAGCCAAAAAATCCCCTATCCTTTCGTGGCCAAACCGTTTTTCACCAAACCGACTTATGAAATTCGCTATTATAACACACAAATGATTATAATTGCAGAATTTTTTTTAAACTTCATGAGTTATCAATTGAAATCACAAAAAACTAATGAGACTCCGAAATTACTAAAAAAACA
>BMAV01018042.1:0-119331 GCA_019973955.1 Trichonephila inaurata madagascariensis | reverse complement strand
CAATGAAGGGTGACCCTTTAGCAAGTATCACAATCTATAAACTTCCACACCTCTACTTGGATTAGAAAAGCGATTTTAAGATAATACGAGTTCCACGTTTTGGAAGAATATCCTTCTCTTTACAAGAGTTTTGACTATCTGTTTTTTTCCTCCCTTGGTTAATCTAATAATACTCAAACTCAGTGGTGCAACAGCCCATGAGGGCCAGGACCTACTGTGCCCATCCCAGTATACGTGACCATTGGGCGATGAGGTGCATGAGCAGATGTCCCGATCAGATGGTCAGTCTGAAGCGAGACCCCCAGTGTCTTAAGTCCCTAAGCAAGCTTGGTACTCATTTATCGGACCCACTGCAATAGGGATGAAAGGTTGAGTCGATCTTGCCCAGCCCGGAATAGAACCCGCACCTGTAGTGTGGAAGCACGATACGCTACCATTCGACTGACCACTGGGTCTCTAATAATAATTCTTACTAATAATTAACTGTAAGATATTCTGATGAAATTTTTACTTTTTCCATTAATAATGATCGTGAAGTTTCTTTTTTTTTCCTCTCAAGATTCAAAAAAAAAAAATACATTCGTAAAAGAGTTCAAGTAGCTTTATTCAGACGCACACAGAGGATCAGCTAATGTAAAAAATCCCCTTTGACTACCATTTTTTAATACCATTGTTAAGGAATAAACGCACTTTTTCCTACACAAGTACGATTTCATTTTACGGATTTCCTTATCGTGCGTGCGTCGAAAGAATTCGAAGAATTCACCCTCCTTTCATGATCGTTCTGCCCAATCGCGCGTTAAAGAGGCGGGATTTATGATAGGCGTGGCATTAAGGATTCGATTTCAAGCTGATTTCGTCTTATTCTTGGGGAAATTAGCAAGACCCATTTTCGAAAAGTTATTATAGATTTATCAACAGAGGATATCAGTAAAGCACAGTTATCAAGGATAAAATTGGAAACCATTTACTAAAAATGGCACATAAAGAAAGTGCATATGGCTTATAAAAATTTTTTATTTTAAGAAGTTTTTCGATAAGTTGCTTACAAAAGAAGTAATATTAATTTGCATTTGTAATGTTCCCATAAAATGAGTTAACCATAAAATTTTTAAAAATGTAGGGGAAAAAATTTTGCGAAATTTTAGATTTCTTTCATTTTTATTAATAAAAGATCTGTTATTACTTCAGTGACTTGGATTTTGGATAGTAAATTATCTTTTCTTCGTGCCACTTCACTGTAACTATATTTTTGATGTCATCTATCAAATTGTTTTGTGTATCATAAATTAATCAAATAATACATTTTATAACTTAGTAAATGTTTGTGTACCAGATACTTTTCTTATAGATTTCATCATTTTTATTAATAAAAGATCAGTTTTTATTTCAATGACTTGGATTATTTTGGGTAGTAAATTATCTCTTCATGAGGGACTTCACTGTAATTATATTTTTGATAACATCGATCATTGTTTTGTGTACCATAAATTAACCAAATAATATATTTTATAAGATATAACTTAGTAAATGTTTGAGCATCAGATAATTTTCTATTCTACACGATGATATGATGCTCACACACAAATTCTTCAAACTTAAACATTTATTTAAGATATTGGATCTTATACTTTTAAATGTTGGAAAATTACAGCCTCATTTTTTGTTTGTTTGTTTGTTATTTAGGAATAAGAGACTAAAGATCGATATATTTGAAGATCACATGATTTACCCTACTAGCTACTTAAGACTAGACCACCCTTACGCGCTCTTAAACCTCCAAGTATACATGTAGGATAATTCAAGAAATCAGTAGTTTAAATTATTTGAATTTGCATAAGAAGTAATAATTGTTAATGGGAAGGAGTTTAAAATAATGAGAATATGGGAATCACACACACATTTAGGAATAGATTTTTTTTATACGACAAAGCTGATTTTTATGAATTATGACTTTTTTGTGATAATTTTTTTTTCTTAATGTTGACTTTTCCTTTTCAGAAAAATTAAGAAAAATTCGAACAATTTTTAGTAAAAAAGTTTCTTAGCGTTTTCTTTTTTTTAAATTTTTCTTTTAAATTTTTTGAATTACTTAAAATAAAACAACAATAAAAACAACCATTTGATCCACTGGATGCAATATTTTTAGTCCAATACCATGTACTTTAAATATACAAAAAATAATTTCCCGTTTTAAAGATTTTTTGGACATTTTTGGACAAAATGTTACACCTAGGTCAGCAATAATATAAAAAATGTAATTATTATAAATTATTAGGATTTTGATAAGATTAAGAATAAAATTGAAAATTACACATTTCCACCAAATTTTCAAAAAAAACTCCCTAAAATATGAAACTTAAGACTTTTTTTATGTTATAAAATGCTCAGAAATCAGAAAACTATGTTATACGCATTATTCAGACTTTGAAATTATATGAATAATTCGTATGAGAGTAACTATAACATGAAATGAAGTAGTTCTATGCTTTTTTAAAAAAAATATCTAACATTAATTTATATTTTCCCTTAATATCTTTGTCAAGAAGATAACACATTTGGATTTCTTGCTTTGCACATACATTTTAAATAATAGATTTCCTAGTTAATTAGATTGAGTTTTTGTCTCGCTAAAGGTTTGACATGACTTAAAATTACAATTACTCATAGATTTTACAAAAAATTTCAATAGACACTATTTAGTATAGTTGGAAGTGCAGTTATTTTCCAAGATATATCAAAGTCAAGTTTGAGGAGAAGACTCTTTGTGGAAGGAATGGACTAATTGCACGACATAGAGACGCCAAGTAAGTAATCACGTGATTCTGGTGTCAATATACACACGTGTTCATTCATAGCGTGAGTTTTCCTATGTATATGTTGTTGACATTCTTGTGTCTTAATTTTATCTAATTAAAAACATATGATATCATTGTATTTTTTGTATTATTTTAGAATATATATTTTTAGGAAATAATCTTAACAACTGTTTTATATCATTTTCTTAATTCTAATTTATTTATCTAATTAGGTAATTATCGGCTTTGATTTGTGTTAGCTGGCATATTAATTTAGGTTGCATCGTAGCATTTATTTATAGTTCTTGGTACACTTAGATATGACTCTTAGTTATTTTAGTTCTTAATTTAGTAGTTATTTATTATATAGTTTTGCGCAAGAATGGTTGACAGTATAGAATCAAAACTATTTTTTTTAAATTGTATGACTATCGAAAAACAATGGTATCATTTCCTTATAAAAATGTATTTTTTTCCATAATTTTTTTTGAAATCGTAGTGGCTACTTAAGAAGTAAGTATTTGTTTATCCATGATTTAACTATTTTCCTTTTTTGTAGAAATCCTTAAAATAGTTTAATTCCAGAAAACTCAGTATGCATGTAAAGATAATTATGGATATGAGTATATGATTCATACATATGTCTCCTGTGATGAAAATGAATTTTTTTTACAACTTCATGAATTGCAAATTTTATAATAGCATGGCTTACCAATGGGGGCATTAAACACCCTATGTGAAACATTATAAGTGTCAGACATTTGAAATATTCCTGTAATTTTGGTTTGATTTATCAGTACTATAGGAAGTTCTTCTACAAATTGTACAAATACCAATAAATGCATATTTGTTATACATATGTAGTAAAAAATTTTGTATATGTGTGTGACAGAGGTTTATACCACACAGTCCAAACTCTAAAAACATATGTGTTAATAGATACCACGCAAATATATTACAATTATTATTATTATTATTTTTGTAAAAGAATTATGAATTCAAAAATGACTTTTTTATTTTGGTCATGTAGGAGTGAGCAGGACTTTTATATTTAAAATATGGACACAAATTTATATTCTACTATATATACACATTCTAATTTAAAAACTTTAATGCCTCAATTTATTACCATATTTGGAATTCAATTCTCGATAAATCATATATTTTACCTAAAGTAGTCAGTGAATAAAGACTTTTAAAATGTAGCACAATTTTTACTTTAAATTTTTACAAATGGTAAATGATAATTTTGATTTCTAAAGTTTGAAAGTGATGCTTATTTCATCAATTAGTATAAACATTAACAGAGCTGTAGTAAATTAAGATATTTTTCCATTTCAGTATTTTTTCTTTTTCCCTGTAATATTGTAAAATTATTAAGTAAAATAAGTCTTATAAATATATATACTTCCTTTTGATATATGTATGGTTACATATCAGATTCTTGTATTCTAATTTTAGATAATTAAATGCTGAAATTTCCTCTTTAACTCTCTGAAGATTGTAAAATAAGTAAAATTTAAGTTAACTAAACATTATATCTTCTCAATATAAAATAAACATTTGCTTTTAAATATTTACATTCTTGTAGAAGTCTACATCTATACAAAATAATTTTTGAAGAAGTTTCATTTGTCTTACGGTGTTGAAAACATTATTCAAAGAGTGGTCAAACACATAAATACTGGGAAGATGGTATATAATCCTCATGCCATCAAAGCACTTAGATTTTTTTAACATGATATTAAAAAATGATTTTTTCTTTCCAATTAACCTTTCTTTAACTGGTCGAGCAACCATTTCAGCAAAATAAGACATTTTAGAAAGTAAAATGTAAATTCTTAAGAACAAAATAATCGTACGCAACAATAGTAAACAAATGACGCCATATTCCCTTGCTGACGGAATCACGTGATCGTAACGTCACTTGAATTTAGTCCATTGTGGCACCTTTAAAACTTCTTGTTATTTTATTTATTCTCTTTTTAAACGATTCTAAGTCTGATGGTAAACATTAACTAGTTTTTATAATAAATTACGGTCGAACCTCTAACGAAACCGCCAAATCCCGAAAAAAGGTTCTTTATAAGGAAAATTCGTTAAATAGAGATTCGTCTTTCAAAGTACTTAAAAACCTCATAAAACAAATTTTAAATTCATAAACACTATGTATAGTAAAAAAAGTAACTATTTACCCCTTATTTTGTAAATTATCTATTTATTTCACACATCCTACTTATCAAAAAGATATCTACAAGGAAACAACAACAAAAATATTGCCCAGGAATACTCTGTATTTTTAACTTTAATTTTAAAATAAAATTATTTTTTTAATGAATTTTATATATATAATAGCATTTTCTAACTTTAAGTCTGCAAGTCATTTTAAGCATGCATTTTTTATAACCCCAGTAATTTTAAGCATACGTAACCGTATTTAATTAGCGATAAGGTCTTAATTTTGATTGAGTTTATGGTTTGCATGAAAAGCCAGAATTCCGAGAGTAATTTTATTGCTCTCGATGAGTTAGACATCTGATAAAAACAGTTCAAGGTCATTGATCACCATAACATTTGTTAAAAGAGAATAATTTGAAATATCCTGAAATATTTTTAAAATATGGAGGGAAGAAAATCGAATCACAAGAGAAAAATTTCGTTAAATAGAAAATACACTTCGCTATTGGGAAGTTATTTTATGAATAAAATTGTATATTAAAAAGTTCTCTAAATAGAGAAATTCACGAAATAGAGGTTCGTAACATGGAGGTCTGACTGTACTTATAACGACACTATAAAAAGACACTTCGTTGCTAGCTTCTGCTCCCAAACATCAAATCTGTTGCTGAGAACATAAAAAGGCACTGTCACAAAACGTCATACTTTACATTTTCGAGTATGACCTCATGCAACCAGTACTGTTGAATTGGGGCATTACACCGATCTCGACTCCCATAAAGGTAATTCATTCTCCGCACCTCTCTAGTTGCGGTGGAAACATCATGTTTCCAAGTTCCCCCGAACCAAAACGAATTCGACACTTCAACTCTAATGTCCACGGGTGTCCGGGGGTGATTACTGCTTACCCTCATTGCCCTCGACACATTTCATCGCCAGCAATGCGTTACACAGACCTGTCAATTACTGCAATGTTAAGCTGGGCATGGGGTGCAAGCGCGTTGTGAGTGAAGAATACGAAAACTTCCTCGGTAATTTTAACACCATATGTTCAACAATTAAGCACGGAACGACGAGTTACTTAAAAACTAAAGTACTTGCTCATTTTTTCAGTGTTTTTTCCGCTCGAGAAGTGGAAAAAATTTAGTTCTTGCTGCTGTTTTGTTATTTATTTTCTTCCTACTTAAGCTAGGTATGTTCCTTGACGATGGTTTTGGATTTCCTTTAATACCTTATTTGCATTTTGTATGTAACTACTCCGTGCTCTGAATTAGAGGTTCGTGCTAAGGTTAGAGGAGGGACATACCGTTACTTAAAATGTATAGAGGGAAATAAGGTTTTCAAGGCTGTTGTAATCGTTAAATATATTACTATGTTTACAGTTTTTTATAGGTGAAAAAAGGACTAAGAATAAAACACTTGGAGCAGTGGTGCACACAGGAATTTTTCAAGATGGGGATTCAGGGTCGGAAGTCCACCATTCTCGTATCATGCTCCAATACGCCACCCAACATATTCTTTTGATTTTGTCGATTTCCGGGAACAAAAAACAGAAAAAAATTAATTATTGAATAAATAATTAGCATTAGAGAAAAATTAATTATTAATAACAAATACTTAATTGAATTTTACGTACTATATACATAGGATTATAATCAATTGAATAAAAAATCAAAAGCTATGTTGGGTCCTTATCCGGGGGCCCCTCCCCTCCTTGTGGGCGCCGCTGACTTGGAGTGATCATATCTATGCATGCATGCACATATGTATGTGTGTTAAGGTAATTTTTTAAAACATAAAACATACATATGTATGATACAAAAAATAAAAGTTATTGTTGTCAGGTTAAAACGTCTTTCAATATTTTGAGATTTCAGAGTCTCAATTTCTGTATGAAAAGATATGGATATTAATGTTATAAAATATTCTTTAAATGCTTAAATAATGAAAAGTGTCGAATTTCTTTTTTTTCCAGAAAATTCTTTTTCTGATGAAACGACTTTAATTATTTGTTGTCAGAAAATCTGATATCAAAAAATCTATACAAGTAGTTTTTTTCCCCTTCTGCATTCTGTATAGTGAAAGATAGTACTAAACGTGCAAATTTAAGTAGGTATGACTCGTAGTTGTTTGATATTGTTATTTCATATAGCTTTTAATGTTGTATCAATAAAAATAGTCAGATTTAGTTCAAATTTCCTCAATTTTATATTTTAATTTGGTATTTATCTCTTTGGAATAATAAACGGAAGAAAATATTGAAAGTTTGATGGTTTCTAAGTAATATTTCGAACTACATTATCGTGCAAAAAATGGCAACATTTCGTAAAAATTAAGCTTCTGTCTTCCCCTATATTTTTAACAAGGAAGAAATTCAATTTGAGTTTGATGTTTCAATTCATATGTGAATTGTAATCCTAATGAATATTTGGTTGTCTTACTCATAACCATATAATAATTAGTAAATGCTTCCATAAAAATTTAGTTTATAAAAGTATTAAATTGAATAGAAACTATGATTGTAACTCTGAAACAATCAATGCTAACCCACACCAAGGTACAAAATAAACAAAAAAAATTTTCTATTTTCTAGACAAATGACATTTTACAAACATCCTGATTGCTTAATTCAATGTAATAATCAGAGCTAGGAGGAATTTGCATCATGCTTACTATCAGTGGTGCACACAAGGGGAGGGAGGGTCCTGGGGCTCTGGACCTCCCCCCAAAGCCCTTAATTTCTTTCCTGATTGATTATAATTCTAAGTATATAGTACGCAAATTTAATTAAGTATTTGTTTAATGATTAATTTTATTAATTAATGCTAATTATTTATTCAATAATTAGTTTTTTACTGTGTTTTGTTCCCGAAAATCGACAAAATCAAAAGGAGCATGGTACAAGAATGGTGAACTTTTGACCCCGGACCCCCCCTTGAAAAATTCCTGTGTGCGCTACTGCTTACTATACATATTAAAGACTATAAAAAAAATTAGTAAATTCATAAGACAATATAATCTTTCTTTTTTTATTTCATATAGATGTATTTATAAAAATTATATTATAACTAAGAAAGAGATTGAAAAAAATGAATAAGATAAATGTAAAAATGAATGCTTTCTGGCTTCGAAAATTTCAGCGGCTGCCATTACAATTGCCATGAACAGTTGATACAACAACTAAATAGTAAAATATTTCACTTATACTATATTTTTCTAGGCTATTAAAACAATTAAGAAATGATGAAATTGGTTACCTGATGGTTATTTTTGTGAGAAACAAGGAACATTCTTCTGAATCTTGATGTCATCCAAATTGTAAATGGGCTGTTACCTATTAAATACATATCAAAATGCAAAAATGACATACAGTAAAATTTTGAAGAATGGTATATTAGCTCAGGTTCGCCTTCATCATTTCGTAAGAGCATGCAAATTTCACAATAATTTGCTAATTGCGATGGAAAATTAATTTTAAGGTATCCTAAAATCGTGATTTTTTTTCAAAATTTAACAAATTTTTCTTATGATTTTATTTTATAGGCCATCTCATTAGGTTTATAAAAATATCAAGTTTTTTCTACTTTTCATTCACTAAAACAAAAGCTACAAGTGTTTTAGTATAAGTAGATGTCACAACTTTAAACAAGATGTCAAACTTTAAAATGCGTTTTACTCGAAATGTGTGTTTTTTTTAGAAAAAGCTCAAACGGGGACAAAGATTAATCAAAGAGTTTTGAAAATAATTAACGGAAATTTTTTGTGTACGTTCTGTATAATATTAGAAGTGTTTTAGCCTTCAGATTTATCAATGACTGTTTTATTACAAAATTTTCAATCCCTTTTATGTGAATATAATGATATAATTAATATAATATAATAGTATAATTCTTATAACTAAGACAAAGTGCTCTAGTTTTTGTAAAAATTAAAATATCCTTTACCCTAAAGATCATTTCAAAAATGAATGGCAAAGTAAAAATTGAGAATTTGCTCATAAACTTTTTGTACAGAGTGCCCCCTCAAAAGAGTTTTTTAAAAAAATTTACCAATTTTTTTTTTTTTCCGTTTTAGAAATAATAATTTCTTTTTCTCTTCTTAATTTTAAATACTTACTTTGTAATATCGTACAAAGAAAAAACTTCCTAAATCCATTTTTTAAAGCTGTCGGATACCTTTAGAAAATTATAATCTTTCAAAGATATGTTTCGGGTAAAAAACGACACTAAGGGAACCCGTACTTTATTAGAAAAGACTGATGACTGATGAGAATAAGTCTAAAAAATTTATTTATTAGAGTTAATGAAAAGGCAAATTCACACAAATAAATTTTATGATCGCAATATTTTTCAACTTGGCACATTTAGTTAAATATAAAAACAAAAAACATCTGGAAAACTATCTTTAAATGCCTTACTAATTCATCGAAACGTAGCTGTTTGTTTTCCTTCTTGCACATATTTTCTTTCTTCCCTAATAGTTGTAGCAATTTCGGTTTTAACTCTCCGTTTCTCGGAGTCTATATCCACGCTTAATTAGATCTGTAAGGTCAGAGGTCTAAGAGAATGAACCCCCACTTTTAGCAGGTGGTTCTGAAATCCGAACCCAGACTTCACAGGGTGGGCGTAAGATTTAAGAAAAGACACGAGATTTATGTCCACGGTTCATGTGAGGTGTTGGAGAGAGGATCAAATGCAGTTCCCCGAGAATTTGCTTCTTTTTTTTTCTTTCTCCTTGGGGGAAAAAAGGAAACTGCTTAGAGCTGACAGTAGATATTTTTAAAATAAGTTTTGTAAATATATAGAAATCAGAAAAATCCAACTGAACAGTACAATATTTGTATATCTAATCTGTTAAAATATTTGTATTTATCATAATTAAAATAATTACAGATTACGTATTTGAAGCTTCAGAGGAAAGAAAGAGTTTTTCTATAAAAATAAAGAGAAACAGAAATATGTTGCTATTTTATATTTATAATTCACAGTAAGAGAATAATGTTATTTGAAAGATTTATGAATATTTTTTTCCCTTTACAAAATGTATTGTATGATTTAAAGCAAAATCACAACTGGAGTTTGAATTAATGGAATATTACAATTAGTTTTGGGCAATTTTATATGCTTTGGATATGAGATTCATTCGATTGCTTTTTTAAAAATTAAAATTACCTTCAATTATATATATATATATATATATATATATATATATATATATATATATATATATATATATATATATATATATATATATATATATATATATATATATATATATATATATATATATATATATATAAAGGAGAAAAAGCAACTCTCACTCACTCATCACAACATCTCCGAAAGTATTAGACCTAAAGATTTGAAATTTGATAGACATGTTCCTTTCATGGAGTAAAGATCGGATTTTGTGAAATTCGACCCCCAAGGGGAGTTGCAGGGCTTAGAGCGTTAGAGATCAATAATCCTGTTTTGTAACTATTACATCTACAGACTTAAAATTTGGTAGGCACGTTCCCAGTGGCACACACAAGGGAGGGGGGGCTGGGGGTCCGGAACCCTCCAAAGCACTTGATTTTTTTCCGATTGATTATAATTCTAAGTATATAGTACGTAAAATTTAATTCAGTATTTGTTATTAATGATTAATTTTATTAATTAATACTAATTATTTATTCAATAATTAGTTTTTTACTGTGTTTTGTTCCCGAAAATCGACAAAATCAAAAGAAGCATGATACAAGAATGGTGAACTTTCGATCCCGGACCCCCCCCTTGAAAAATTCCTGTGTGCTCTACTGCACGTTCTTTTCATAGAGTAGAGGTCTGCTACAAAAAGGGTTTTGCAAAAATTGACCCGTAAGAGGCTTTATGGGGGCTTAAGGGGCGTTATGGATAAATATTCCTGTTTTTGAACTATTAGAACCAACGAACTTGAAATTTGGTAGGCACGTTCCTTTCATGGAGTAGGGGTCACCTACAAAGGGGTTTTGAGAAAATCGACCCAAAAGGAGCATTGCTGAGGGCTTATTGGGCGTTATATAAAAACCCCGTTTTTTAACTATTAGACCTCCAAGGTTGGCACGTCCCTTTCATGGCCAGCTACAAAAGAGGTTTTGTCAAAATCGACCCACAAGGGGTGTTACGAGGGCTTAAGATGCGTTATAGATAAATATCCCCATTTTATAGATAAATATTCCCATAAATTTTTCCCATTCAATATCCCCCATAAATATTCCATTAACTATTAGACCTACAAACTTGAAATTTGGTAGGCATTTTTCTTTTATGTAGTAAAGGTCAGCTACAAAAGAGGTTTTGCGAAACTGGAACCCAAGGGTCGTTACGAGGGCTTAAGAAGCGTTATAGATAAATGCTTCCATTTTTGAGCTATTAAACCTACACACTTGAAATTTGGTAGGCACGTTCCTTTCATATAAAGAAGAGGTCCGCTACAAAAAGGGTTTTTCAAAAATCGACCCAAAAGGACATTGCGCATTATATAAAAGTACCACATTTTTGATTTATTAGAACTACAAATTTGAAATTTGTAGGGATGTTCTTTTCATGGAGTAGATTTCCTTAAAGAACGGATTTTGCAAAAATCGACTCTCAAAGGGAGTTGAGAAGACTTACGGAGGGACGTTATAGATAAAATGAAATTCATGTTTTAGAGCTGTTAGATCCATATACTTGGAGTTTGGCAAGCGTGTTTCTTTTGAATACAGAGATTCGCTAAGAACGGATTTCACAGATATCGACTTCCATGGGGAGGAGCAAGGTTTTACTGGGGTGTATAGGTATAATCAATACCCGTTTTTGAACTACTAAGCCTAAAGTAATGAAATTTGTTATGCATGTTTTGTTGTTGTTGCTGTTATTGAATGGAAATTAATTAAGAACTGAATTCTCAAAGAAGGTTACAAGGCTTACGGATAAAAAAAATTCCGTTTTTAATTATTAGGTTTAGACTTTAAATTTGGCAAGCATGTTTATTTTGTTAAATAGAAATGTGATAGCCTCCCACTAGGGGAAACCATCTCTGTATCTACTCGACCTAGATTTGTAGGAGGTAAGGATTGATGACCCAAGCTAGCCATAATAAAACAATTTATTATTATCAAATATAATAATCAAAAACAATCTTACTATAGGGAGGAAATCAAGAGTGATACATCGCAGCTCTAAATCTTATGCTGAATAAGCGCCTGAAATCCTAGCCGCTTAACTTTAAGCAAAGTTATCCTATGCATCCTACCTTCCTTAATTTATTTGAATAGCTAAAGCCTGTTCTATAAGTACGCGTCTAAGTGCAAATCCTTACCATAACCACACTGCGTTCAGCAAATCAGCTTCCTTTCTTCCTCCCTCTTCTCGATTACTAAACCTCCACTATATATCTACTAACTAGTCTGTATATCAAGGTTTCGTCTTGAGAGGGTTGGCTGTGAAATAATTCGGCCCCAAAGATTCCCCAAGAGGATTAGTTGAAAAACTCCGTAAAGCCCTGTCACAGAGATAAACTAAAAATGGATTTTGTGGAAATCCACTTTGTAGTAGGGGGCTATCGGAGTGTAATAAAAAATTCTGCTTCAATTTCAGAAATTTCAAGTCCTGTCCTTCCTAAATCAAGATGTGAGAGTTTTAAAAATGTTTCTCAATATATTCGTAAAATATCATGAAATATCCAGAGAAACGGATGGATAATGGCTAGTGCAGTTATAAATTCTTTGAAATATTTGTATTCCCCATGTATATTCTATAATTTCGTAACCACAAATTTCACCAAAAAATAACTTATAAAAGTAAATAAGCAGAAGGGGGAAACTCGTATCATTTACAGTAACTGGATAAGACGTATATTTTGAAGAGTACACCCAACTCTCTTTTTACATGGTCTTTTTTTTACACGATTTTGAAGTATAACACGGTACACTAATTAAACGATTTTTTTTACGTGATTTTGAAATATAACACGGTACACTAATTAAACGAATTTTTTTTTTTTACGTGATTTTTTTTTATTAAACGAATTTTACACGATTTTGAAATATATAACACGGTACACTAATTAAACGAATTTTTTTTACCGATTTTGAAATATAAACACGGTACACTAATTAAACGAATTTTTTTTTTACACGAATTTTTAGTTCTAGCATGAATTTCAAAAAATATGAAGACTCATACCTTTTGGATGAGGACGATATGAACGAGTTAATGACAGTTTATGACAAAAAAAGAAGTCGCTACTGGTGAAATCGAAGATGAAGTTAAGCTATTAGCAGCTGATCTAATTCGCAAGGGCTTGGCATTTGCTTCAAGTATGGAACAACATTTTATTACTCATGATCCTGGCATAGAGCGTGCATTAAAACTTCTACGCAATCTTGTGTAGCAGGATATCGAAGAATTATGTATTGAACTTGAGTAACCAAAAAGAGAGCCATTAATAAGACTTAGTAACAACAACAACAAAAAACTAACAGTCGTTACTAACGAATGAAATTCTTCATTTGAATCAAAACTGACAATTGTGTTAGACATATCTGACACACATCTACTGATGATAACATTTTTGATCCAGTTAATAATAAACGTGCACGTTATCGAGTAGCGCGATGAGTAGTTGTTAGTTAATTCCTATATTTTCAATTTCAATTTTTATGTGTTGCATGTACTTATAGACTAAATTTTCATTGTACACCAATTTTAGCTTTTTTTTTTACAAGAACTAATAGTTTTTGTTTTATTAATATGTAATTTAAATTTTTTTATTACTTTTTTAGCATGGTTTTTTGGGAAAATATTGAGAGATTTTTCATCTTACACGATTTTTTAAATTTGTGAAGCATATCCCCAAATTTGCTATATGTCGCATGTATTTTTTTAAAACCTTTTTTTTTTGCATGGTTTTCTATGGAACATATCTACCGTATAAAAAAAATTGCGTGTATTCTCAATCTGCACAAATATGTTAACACTTCTCCAAGCCTTTTCAGCTGCAACTGTCCCCTGAAGTACTATAATTGAAATGTCACAATTTCTTTGTAACAAATACAACACTTCCCAATACCCTCGCAGTTGTGCGAAATTCTAATTCCACATCTGAGCTTATCCAACAATGAACGACTCTAAAAATTTTTATAAAGCGTCGTGTGCGGTTTTACCACATTCCTCCTTTTTTCACGCAAAATTGGCTTACAATGAGTGTTTCTTTCAGGTTCCGTTATAAAAATCCAACCAGGTGAAACAATTATATGAGTTTTCTAATAGACATCAAAGCTATCGATTACTATCACAGTTAGACACCCCCTAGGTTTATCGCTTACACAAAAGCGAATCATTGACCATTCACAAAAGGTAATGAAATCCTAAGACGCCTTCTTAATAGCTCAGTGTTCATGGGGTGTATTCTTTTCTCTCCTGGGGCCACACACCTTGAGGAGAGAGTCTTGATTCCTTACCTATCCCAACTTCAAACTAGTTCACTGCAGGAGATTCCATCTCTGATCCATAGTACAGATGCGGGTGTCTGGAGGGATTTTTTGTTTACTTATTTTGAACCGCAGATAATAGGCGAGTAAAAGAAGTATTAAAAGAAAAACGAAAGCTTACGAAATTCGGTACTTTGGGGGTGGGGAATACGGTCCAAGTTTTTTGCCGACTACCCCAGTGCACTTTGGGTGGCTTTTCTCTTTAATTTCCGAACTACAAGAATAAAATTAATTGATGGTTATCATGTAAAATACTTAAAGTGAATGAATATTTATTTTAAAGGATTAGGCTTAATACGAGAAACGTTGAATATATTTTTGTTTTGTTTTATCATTATGGCTCTCTTCGCCGTAACGTTAGGGGGCTGCGGTAGCCCAGTGGTTAAGGTATCGGATCATGGCAGGCATGTCATGAGTTCGAGCCCTGTACCACTAAAGACCCGCCGTGTAGGGCAGCGATGCACGTTAAATCTGTCGAGAGCTGAAACGTCCTCCCGTTGGTGTGGTGTGGTAGTTAGGAGAGGGGGTGCCAGCTCAGGTGTCGTCCACGTCACACTTGACCATGGTTCAAAATTACGTGGTCCGTCGCCAAAAGCCCTCGTGTAGCTGAACAGTGCGACGTTAATATTCACTCACTAGCCGTAACGTTAAGAAATAGGGCCCAGATTTGGAACATTTTTTCGGATTAAAAAGTATTCCTACACGTTAATAATATATTTTCTCTTCGCTCTCCTATAGTGAGCAGCATATTTCATCATACTCCTCAATTATTTTATCTGAGGTGACCCACTTTTTCTGGTACAAAATGTGTTTTGTATTCTCTTTCTCCTATACCGTAATGTTAAACGAGATAACCCTTTACATCAGTGACATAGCTACCAATGGGCTAGGCGGCGCCTCAAGCTGAGGGGGTGGGGGCCCTCGGACCCTGATCCCCAAGCAAGAAGAATTTACGATAATTTCTCCCAAATTTAAGATATAAATATAAAAGGTTGCAAACTATAATAATGTTGAAAGTTTTTTCGAATTTGTAGAGGGAATTCCCTTAATTCTTTTCGTTGTTTGTTCTGTGTGTTGCGTACTTCACTTATTGAAAAGTTTTGTTATTTTCAATTTTTTTTTTTATTTTTCTATAAAAATACTTGAAAATAAACTTTCAAGTTCCATGAAAAATCTTTAGATATCAAAAAACCCCACGCAAGAAGCAATTCCTTCCTAGTTACATTCTATTTTTAATAACATTATTATTCGTAATAAACTAGTTTCCTGTTTCAATGTTTTGCTATCTTCTCGTATCTGCAATACACTGATGTAATTTTGCCCTTCCTCTGTTCTTTTGCAGAGGTGCTTTTTAAAAATTATAATATTGTATTATATTTTCTTTTTCATGCATATTTTTCGTATCATTTCCTGCTAATATCTCGGTGGATCATTCTGTAGCTCTCAGCTACAGGTGGATGAGTTGATCCTTCAGAATAAAAATAAATAAATATCTACCGATTCTGTAATGGCGTTTTGTAGCGTAGCATAACGTTTCTGTTTCCTTTTAACGTCAGGAAACACTCGAGCCAGCACTTACGATTTGTATTGGATAAATTATGAAACTAAATTTATTAGCGGTGTGTTTAAGACAACGCCAAGAAAGAGAAGATAGTAACTAAAATTTGTAGCATTGTATATTTTAAAATATTTACATATTTTATACTTAATAAAATCCAACCAAGATAGGGCCCTCTTTTTTTTTTTTTTTCTTTTGCAACAAGGCCCTTGGATACCTAGCTACGCCACTGCTTTACATGTTAAAAGGTAAAATTAATTATCTATTAAATATTTCAAAATTTTAAAAACGCTATATTATAAACATTTATATGAATTACGATGTTGTAAGTTTTTATGAAATTTGAGACATTTTTTTGTCTGAAAATGTGCTTCCCGTTTACTTAAGGCTCTCGTACATTTGGCGAAAACAGCCTTAGGGTATCCGGACACGTTGAAATGATCAAACTTGGTCTAAGCGTATTTTTTTGTTTTTGTTTTTTATTTTATTGAATAGAGCTATCTTTTGGCTTTACAAAACATACTTTATTTGTTACTACGTTACGTATAGGCTAAGTTACAATCAATTTTGTAAAATTAGGAAGTGGGTCTCTTTAATCTATACCACAGAAGAGGGCATTTTTAAATTGTTCAAAATCTATCATGGGGAGTCTGATAACTCAAAATGTTATAAATGTATTTCTATTAAACTTTTTGAACCAGATATTTATATTATTTTGTAGAGTACGTACAAAATAACATTTCTTATTATACGAATTTTTTATTTTTGTTTTCGTTATGGCCTGTTATTTAAATAATGGTCTCATAAAGAATGTCACATTTTTTTAATATATATTTACTTGATAAGCTCTAAAATTTTTAAATTTTAATAAAGCATTAAAATTTTAGTAAAATCTCTAGATAAATGCATCTAATTTGTGTTTTTGCAATACTTTTACTGATGTAAGTTTATTACTTTTTCTCTAATTGCTTTGAAGTTTTTCAATAATATTGATAAAATTTCACTTACAATTGAGATTCTTATAAAATTTAGATAATTTTTTTAAATGTTATTATAGCTAAATATTAGTACTTGTTGATATTGATTCTTAAAAAGTATTTATAATGTTTTAGTAAAAAGAGTACTCCGAAAGTGTTCGGACACCTTAAAAGAAATAGGGAATTTTTTTTTTTTCATCTTTCATGCTATTTCCGTTTCTGTATTCTAACATTAGTAGATCTGTGCAAAGCATCTCATTTGTTATATTTAAAATTGTATTTGTGTGCAATATTTTTGGGTGATTATAATTAATATGTATACACAGTATAAGGATTAATAAACGTTATACCAGATTATTAGGAAAAGTCTGCGTTATAGACCAAAGGTTCTTTATGTCTATTTATTATTATTTTTTGTTTCATCTAAATCACATCCCCTAAAATATCTAAAAAATAATAGAGTCTCTCCAGGTTTGATGCGATTCTATCTAAAACTTTGTGAAGAAAAATTTAGAATATTTTTCTATAATGTATAAGAGATAGTATATATATATCTAAATCACGACATATGGTGCGCAAATTTTTGACATGCAGTTAAAAATATCAAAATTCTTAATTCAGCATGTTGACTACGAAATAATTTCCAAATTATATGTATATGTGTAATGGTAAAACAAGTAATATATAAAAAAAAAAATTAAGTCAATTCCTACTTTGAATGGATGAATAGAAAGTATTTAATTAATGATTGAAAATTTGAATGAGTTATATATATATATATATATATATATATATACAGTCGGACCTCTATACAAGGAAGTTGCTAAATCCCAGAAAAAGGTTCGTTATATAGAGGTTCATCTTTTAATATACTTTATAAACCACATAAAACAAATTTTAAATTCATAAACACTATATTTTAAAAAAAGAAATTATTCACGCTTTTTTTAAATTAATATATGTTTATTTTATATATCATACCCATCAAAAACAAAGCAAAAAAAAAAAAAAAAAGAAAAAAAACTGCAAGGAAATCAAGAAAAAAGAATGTCGAAGAATTCACTGTATTTTCAATATTAAGAAATTAATTTTATACTAAAATTAATGAATTTTATAAGAACATTTTATAATTTAAAGCATACAAGTAACATTAAGCATACATTATTTTATAATTCGAACACAGGGACCCGGGTCAACTCCACTGAGGGTAAAATCGATGTTTCTAGTGAACTGGGCAATGGGGGTTACAGGTTGCACTTCTTGGATGAAACGTTCAGAACTCTATTGCTCTCTATGTGTGTGAGTTAGGATCTAATAAAATCAGCACAAGATTTATGACTACCATAAAATGTGTTAAAGAGAAAATAACTTGAAATTTTTTCAGGAATACTTTAAAGAAAGGGAGAAAAAAAAATTCAATCACAAAAGAAAAATTTTGTTATATAGAAAATGCACTTCTCTATAGAGAGGTTATTTTACGAAGAAAAAATCGTGAAATGTTCAAGGTTTCAGGAGAAAGTTCGTTATATAGAAAAATTCGGAATGTAGAGGTTCGTTATATAGAGGTTCGACTGTATGTATATATATATAGGGAGAGAGTGAGCTAATAGTAGGAATTGAAAAAAGAGCATGATTTGTCTGCATTGTTGTAACAATGCAAACACGGTTTGGATAGTTTCGCTGAAAAATAGGTTTTCGACGCCAACTTTTGTCTTTGTTTTAACAGTTACATTGCTGCAACAATAGAGACAAATCTAAGTTGGTGTCAAAAACCAGTAATTAAATTTAATTAATTAATAAATATTGGAAAAAACTGTATTAACAACAAATGTCATCCTCTACATGTTTAAAAAATTTATTTGAACTTGATTGGATGAATAGAAATAATCTTATTAACGATTGAAAATTTGAACAAGATAAATAAATATATAAATATATAGATAGAATGAGCTAAAGTAAGAATTGAATAAGAAAGCCTCTTCAGCATAAATTACCGAGATGGGGTGTTAGAAAAAAATATACTTTCATTCATAGTCACATAAAATCAATTAATGTTACTGTTTCTCTAAAAGTATGCAAATAATACAAATTTTATTATAAAAACTACCCATAAAAAAATTTAAGAATATTCAAAAATGAAAAAAAAAATTTAAAAGTAAGCAAAACTAACATGGGAAAGTGAAGGATATTTGGAAATGTATTTAGAAATAAATCATTTCTGTATATGTTAGTATTTTTTACAGTTATTTTTGTACATTTAGTGTTTTTTTACAATTATTTGTACATTTAATATTTTTTATAATTATTTGTATGTCTGAAATATCTTTTACTTCAACCAGATTCATAAAATTTGAACATTATAGAATTATTAAGGTTTTTTTTAATAAATTAGTATTTACGATTACTTCTCTACTATAAGGAGATCTCTAAAATAATATTAGCCTCTCTTTCTTTCTCTCTCTCTTTATATATATGTATACATATATTATCTTTTAATTAAAAAAATAATTTTTGCTATTCAAATCCTTTGCGGTAAAGAACTTCTACTTCAATGGCTCAGTAGCCATAGGTTGGCCCTAGACTTCTCCAGGCAACTGTTTTCAAGTTTTTCATTCTAGCCAGGTAAATAACTATTTATATCAAATTAGATTCTCTTTAAGAAATGTCTGGTATATTTCTTAAAAGCTACTATAAGATATCCTGCGATTCCCACGCAGCTTTTCCCAGACAGTTTAAAATCCTTCTCTTTAAGCTGTCAACTGTTCAAATCACACCGGTAAACGAATTCCTCCCTTTCAAGTCCAAACCCTTTCTCACAAGTATTTAAGAGATGCATGTTGTGAAGAAAACAGCTGGAGAACTTCCCTGAAGTTGCCGAAACCTAATCAAACCTTTTAACTCGTTTAACCCCCATGTATACTTGTGAACCTTAATTCCACCATTTTCTGTTTCCAATACCAGGGGAAAAAATTCCACTTAAATTTTACCTGACCATTTCTCATCCACATTGAGAACTCTATTTACTCAAGGGCAACCAGCTGACGAGAAAAGAGAGCCAGTCGAAATCCACATTTGATTGAGTGAACATTGTCCTTTGCCTGATCGGGATGTTAAGGAAGGTAAATCTTTTACCACCAACTGTCGTCACACTGGTCATCAATCAAAACTTTCTTCGAGTAGAATGAAAATGCGATTCTAATTTTAGATACCCGATTGTAGTATTAAGCTAATGTTTGAAATGTGTGCCAATTTGAATAATATAAAATCGATGTTTTTTTTTAATATTGCTTTGATGAGGTCCAATTTACTGTATCGATAACCAAACTTTATCTTTTCAATTAGACACTTATTAGATGCTCTTTCATAATATTTTTGAAATATATTTCGTTTCTCTAAAGGTAGAACGCTTTCTTTCTGTCACATACATTTCATTTTTGGGTGATTCTTATGCATTTTTAGGGATGTTTAGGATCAGAAGGAAATTTAAAGTACACCCGGACCCCGATTTAATGAATTCATTGGGATCGAACACTTTGATCATTAAATTAGGGTTATTCGTTATATGAGGGGAGGAGGGGTCCGGACAAAGTACAACTTTTTTGCATTCACTTTTGGAAATTTTATAAGTAACTACATAAAAATATTCATAGTTAGAGATAACATACTTTTTGTTCAACCACTAAAAGAACTATTAGTGAATTAAAACATACCAGTTAATTGGAAATCTTAAAATACAAACTAACAGATGCATGAAAATCTTGAAAGCGTTCTTTTTCGACTTTATGAAAAGAAAAGAAAAAATACTGTATTTGCATTCAGAGGGATGTTTTCACAGTTTCCAAACAATGTAAATCGTTAGAAAATTTAACAGTTTTAATAGGCGTTTAATTATCAATTTCTGCTTTTGAATCGCTATTCATTGACTAGTACAAATCAACAATTTCCTCAGCTTCAGTATCACAGAGAGGCAGTTCGTCATGAAATGTGAATCTCATAATCGTTAAAATCTTAAAATATTCCCTGAGTTGTGTAATTAAGGATTATCCTGTCTTTCAAAAGAAAGGAATTCTCCAGTCCTTCTCAAGACTCCCAGGGTGGGTTACACTCATGACTCATCCAAACATGTAAAATCTAATAATGGTCTTCACCTTTTCCGGTTGATATTTGCTGCTCACAAGAAAAGTCATTTTCTGTTCCGAACAAAAAGGATATGTCATTTGAAAAAAGAAAAATACATTTTTTCTAATACAAACTAATAAAAAAAGTTTTCCAACTATTAAAATAATTTGTTAAATAGAGGTCAGTTAAATCGGGATCCGACAGTATTTTCATATATTTTTTTCAATATTACACTTTTTAAATACTATTTTCATTATTTATAGTGTATGAATAAAATATTTGTAATAGCAGAAAAAGTACCTCACAATCCTACTCCTATCCTATTGAAACCGACAGCGAAGTAATTTTGCAATTTGTTGAATACATTTTTTCCTTTATACTTCTAAAGCTCTTAAATAATTTAGTGGCAGTGGCGCACACAAGGGGATCTGGGGGTCGGATCCCCCCCAAAACCCTGATCTTTTTCCGATTGGTTATAATTCTAAGTATATGATACGTAAAATTTATTTAAATATTTGTTATTAATGTGATTAATTTTATTAATTAATGCTAATTTTTTATTCAATAATTAGTTTTTTACTGTGTTTTGTTCCTGAAAATCGACAAAATCAAAAATAGCATGATACAAGAATGGTGAACTTTCAACCCTGGACCCCCCCCCCCTTGAAAAATTCCTGTGTGCGCTACTGTTTAGTGGTATTATTTAACGTTGTTTTGAAAATAAATTTTTTAATTGAGAAGGTAGTTAAATTTATTTAAAATTATATGTATATATTAAGCCAATATTTGAGCATCTCAATCAGAGACATTGAATGCAATAAGATTATTTTTAAAAAAATAACACCGAATAATCTATTTTAGCACTCTATAAATGAGAAAACTTGCTAATAAGGAATACCACACAAGCTTCATAAATAAAAATTATGAAAATTTTCAATTAGTGGTTTTATTTTCATTTTCCAAGGCATATAAACATTACTATCAAATGTTTTTTTTAAAAAAGTGTAATACTCTCTTGCTTCTCTATCTCAAAGGATTACTTGAATCGAAAACAGCTCTTTAAAAATAATCTTTTTCACTAAACTCATTTTCGATAAACTTTTTTTTTAAAGATTTTAAGACATACATCATGCTTTCATTTTAGCGTAAAGTATATTAAATATCAAACCAGTATTAGTCAATTTACTTTATTTCCTTTGAGAACATGTTTTCCCTCTTCATGAATATAAAGTAGTTGATTAATATGAAAACTCTAAATATGTAATTTTAATGAATCTTTTTTTTAATGAATGTTCCGACTTTGTGTTTAACACTCTAAGAGTACCTCAGCATGAGTCACATTTAAAAGAACGACGAACATTAAGGTTAATTAAGGTTTCTCGAAAAGTTAATTTTAATAACAAAAAAGGTCTTTGTAATTTGATCTTAGTTATTTCGTATTTTTCATAACTCTTATTACATGTTCCAACTAAAAAGAAACTTTAAATCAGCTGAAATGTTAATTGATTCCCTAAAATGAAATATTTTGATATTTTCTATAGTGAATAGAATGGTAAAGTAATTGATTAATACTATAGAAACTTTCATACGGTGATTTATAACACTAAACGCAATGAAATGAGCAGAATATTTACTGAAAGACACAAACATAAAATGTCGGTAAAAATTTGGGAATTTTTCGGGCAGATGGGAAGTATCTACAGGAATCTAATACCGTTAATTTCTTATCAGTTTTATCTCGGAAATTAAAATGAAGTATATATAAAAATAAACTTTGTTTTCTATCTTTTAATTGTTATATTAGCTTTAAGATCCTATAATAATATTATCTATCCTATATATGCAGTAGCTCCCACAGGAATTTTTCAAGGGGGTTCCAGGGTCGAAAGTCCACCATTCTTGTATCATGCTCCTTTTGATTTTGTCGATTTTCGGGAACAAGAGAACAGTAAAAAACTAATTATTGAATAAATAATTAGCATTAATTTTAATAAAGTTAATCATTAATAACAAATACTTAATTAAATTGTACATACTATTACTTAGAACTATAATCAATCGGAAAAAAAAATCAACGGCTTGGGAGGTGGGGAGGGGGGTGGTCTGGACCCCTAGGATTTAACAAAAATGTAAATAAACTTTTACAAATGTTTAGTTTTTCGCTTTTTCTCCAAAGCATAATTTTTTTTGCTTTTAGGTACACTTTTAAGAAAAACTTGCACTATATGAGGTGGTTCCCCAAATTTTTTATACTTCTGTCCAAGATATCTATGTGCATATAGTGAACCTATTTTTTTAAGTCAAAGTAGTACACAGTTTCTTAAAAAATAATTTTATGTGTATGAAAGGGGAATAGAAATTTTCAAACAAAGTTTTATAATTTTTTTAAAAAGAAACTATCTCAATATTTTACTATAAAAACGTAGGTTCACTATATTTTGTGAATTGTTTTATATATGTGCAAAAAATATATTACATATTTAAAAGGTACTTTTTTAAAAATGGTACCTAAACATAAGCACACATGTATTATGAAATCTCAAAAATTATGTCCAACTTAAATTAAGCAGAAAAAAAAAAATTTTTAAGCAAAAGTATTTTTGTATTTCTCTACAGAATGATTAAAATATCTTTATTATCACAAAAAAATCTAAATAAACAATGAGTCTTATTTTTTTTTCACTTTACTCTTTCGAGTATGTCCTGGTATCCTTAAGGCCATGATAGGTTTCACGTGCATCAGTTTCTCTTCTCGAAGGATTTTTAGTAATACCAAAACTTGAACTCAAAATGTCGCATTAATGAAAATATTGATTACTACTTAAAAAAGGAGATATTTACTTAGCCTGTGCTTTAGTCAGCAATTATTAGAATAATAATATAGTAAAGTAAACGAATTATTAGAATAAATGTTCATATAATTAATGATATGAGCTTCGTTTTTATCGAGGATACAAGATAGTTTTTCTTGCTTATTCTTTCCGAATAACACGTATGTGGACGGTATTTCAGGAGAGTTATCCAGAAATGCTTCTTTTTCTCATCAGTCTAGAATCAGTCTTAGAATCAATATCAAAAAGACGATAATTGTGCTAGTAAAATCAAATATACCTGTTCTCAAAAAACAACAGAAATCTCAAGTACAATTAATATTCGCGCGAAGCTTCTTACCTCTAAAAGAATTCTCTACTAAGATATATATTTCCCTTTTTCTATATAAAGTTCGAAGTATTCGCAAATTTTTTTTTTCTTTGAGAATTTCGTATAGTCGTAAGTATTTTTTGGGGGGGAGAGACTCGAATAAATTAATTTTTCTCTTCATCAGAGTTAATCAATAAATACCCAGAATCAGTGGCGCACACAAGGGAGGGGTCCTGGGGGTCCGGACCCCCAAAGCTCTTGATTTTTTTTTCGATTGATTATAATTCTAAGTATATAGTACGTAAAATTTAACTAAGAAATTGTTATTAATGATTAATTTTATTAATTAATGCTAATTATTTATTCAATAATTAGTTTTTTACTGTGTTTTGTTCCCGAAAATCAACAAAATCAAAAGGAGCATGATACAAGATTGGTGAACTTTCGACCCCGGACCCCCTTGAAAAATTCCTGTGTGCGCTACTGCCCAGAATTAATATAAAAGCAAAAACTCTTATAAAATGATCTATAGGTATAATATCAAAAATAATATTTAATATAAAAAATGTTTTTATTTTCAGATAATATAGCGCATGTGGGACATTTAAATACTATTTACAAATCTTCTAGAAATCCATTTTCTTGAAGTAAATCTAAAAAATGCCTAATAAATATTTGTACTATCTTAATCCTTAACTTAAGTACATAGTGATAGTTAAGATATGCTTAAAATGTATAATTTAGAAGACTGGAATGATGGAATTGTAAAAAGGAATTGAGTAGCGATAAGAGAGTGTGTGAGATACAGTGTATTAAGATGTACTCAAGTCAGATATGCAAAACATTCAGTCTTACCTCTGATTGTTCTTAAACAGAAAATACAAAAAGCTTGAAAATGTCCAGTAATCTACTTCAACGAAGATTGGATGATAACTTTTATCTAACAAATGAAACTGTAGTATATTTCAATTTGGCTTAGACGGATCAAACGGTTTTAACAAAATGCACTCAAATAAAGGAGAGATTAACCAGATGCAGATAAAAAAAATCCATCTCTCTAATTCCAAAAGGTATCTTAAGACTTTCTCACACTTTTGTAAAACTGCTTTTATCTCTCTGAACTGGATTAAAGTAATCGAACTGTCAAAAGAACCTGATTGTGTCACCTAATTCGGCCGTACTTAAACTGTGGTCCGCGGACCCATGGGGTTCCTCAGCACTTTTCTAGGAAGGCTGCGAAGGTTTATCTTTTATTGTGTTGAGATTTCCCTCTTTTACAGATCCTGAAAGGTTTTAAGGAAAAATTGAAAGATGTGCCACCGTACACTACATCACTAAAACTCTACTAGCCCATGCGTATCGATTTTTATAATGTTTGCAACTACATAGCCATTACTACAGTGGCGCACTCAAGGGGGAGGGATTGTCCTAGGGGTCCGGACCCCTCCCAAAGCCCTTGATTATTTTTCCGATTGATTATAATTCTAAGTATATAGTACGTAAAATTTAATTAGTATTTGTTATTAATGATTAATTTTATTAATTAATGCTAATTATTTATTCAATAATTAGTTTTTTACTGTTTTTGTTTCCGAAAATCGACAAAATCAAAAGGATCATGATACAAAAATGGTGGACTTGCGACCCTGGACACCCCCCTTGAAAAATTTTTGTGTGCGCTACTGCATTACTACAAAGTAATATTTTCAAAAAATAGGAACACACGTATAAAGATAAATATAAGAGGTAGTCTTAGAATTATTGAGGAACCTTTTTAAATCACTGAGCCATGTGTTGGGAGTCAGGGAAGGGGGTTCAAAATCTTGAGGGTCCGGGATGTCAGACCAGTGGCGCACACAAGGAAGTCCCTTCGGACCCCCAAAGCCTTGATTTTTCCGATTGGTTATAATTCTAAAGTATATAATACGTAAAATTTAATTAAATATTTGTTATTAATGATTAATTTTATTAATTAATGCAATTATTTATTCAATAATTAGTTTTTTCTGTGTTTTGTTCCTGAAAATTGAAAAAATCAAAAATAGCATGATACAAGAATGGTGATTTAACCCCCCGGACCCCCGCCCTTAAAAAATTCCTATTGCGCTACTGTGTCAGACTGATACATGGGGAACCGGGACGAAAGTTTAAAACCATTCCAACATTGCTTGTTTGACATTCCCAAAAAAAACAAAGATTTTCTGTTGTGAAATACCATAAAAATTTCTGAAAGCAAGTTATGAGAAAAAGTATACATCTATCATTTAATTTAAGGGTTTTTTGCCATATGTACGGACGTGAACTTGAGGGAACACATTTTTTGGGCAAAAAACTTTCAATTTTTTAAAAATTTACATTGTAACTCATGATTTGTTTATAATATAGTGTTTTAAAATTTCAAAATATATAATGAATAATTAGTTTTTTTTTTTAAATGTAAAGGGGATAGCTCATTTAGCATTACGTAAAAAAAGTGAAAAAACACATTTTATAAAAAAAAAAATGTGCCAAAACTGGAAAAAAATCAGTATTGATAAAATAAGTGATTTTCTACAGAATAATGTAGCCAGAATATAATACTAATGTTTCAGTACTTTTATTATATTCTGAAAAAATATTCCGAATTCGGCCACTATTCTTTAACATTAGCCGAAGATAGCCTTAAAAGAATCTTTAAAAAAATGCCTCGTTGGAAACAAAAATTATCGGTGATAATCTTTTGGTAGTTCAGATGTAAAAAATATTGTAAAGGATAAAAAAAAAGAAAGATAAAAAGGGCAAAGTGTGTAAATTGGATGAAAAGATTTTGATCAATCTAATTCTTCAAACTTGAAACTTACTGTATTAAATATATTGAAAAACTCTTTACTCACTTTCACGTGTCATTTTTGAGCTTGATGAAAAATATTTTTTGTTTTAAGTTTGAGTGAGTGAGTGTTTATTAACACTTACAGGTTTTGTGGGATATGGAGTAAGAAAGGATCTTATCCTTATTTATTAACGTTGCATTCCAAAACAACGCGATGGCTACTGACGACAGATCTCGTGATTTTAAGCCGCAGTGAAGTGACAAGGAAGAAACCTGAGTCGGCGCCCTATTCTCCTTACTTTTTAAACCAGCCAAAAAGGACTTTCAGTAAAACATTTTTTGTGCATCAGCCTCCCTAAATGGCGAGACTTCAGTGGAATCAGGGGTGAGTAGTGTATTAATGCCCGTTTGGCCACATGGGGTTTTGGCGATGGACCCGTAATTTTGAACCATGGTCAAGGGACGGGACACACCTGAGCTGGCCCCCTCTCCAACTCCCACCCCACACCAACGTTGGACGTTTCAGCTCCACGATTTAACGTACATCTCCCCCTACACGGCGGGTCTTCAGTGGTACTGGGCTCGAAATCGTGACAAACAAGTCACAAACCGATACCTTGAACACAAGGCTACCACGGCCACAAGAATTGAGTGGAAGATATAAATAGTAACAAAAGTTATTGCTGGCATCCAATCGTCTATTAAAAATAGAATTCTTAGTACTAAAAAAGTACTTTTTTTTATTTTAAACTTAAACATTTAAATCTTTCCTGCAACAGACATAACTAAGCACAAAAATAGACCACTCTTTCTATGAATTCAGAAACATACATGAATATATTTGGTAAAAAAAAAAGTCGGGGGGTTTTTTTAAAAAATGTTGACCCAAAGAAACAAAATCAAGGTTTTAAAAAACAGTGAAATAAAAGTATTTTAAAGTAAAAATAATTTACAAAATAAAAAAAATTTAAATTAATCCCCTTCTTTTTCAGAACTTTTTTCATTGGCGGGCGTAATTTTTGGAAGGCGAGCATCAGCTCAGGTGCCATTCTCACTTGAGCATGGTTCGAAATAATGTGGTTTCCCCAAAGCCCTAAATTTTTTTTGCAATGATTTTTTTAAAGAAACAATTGATTGTTTGTTTTTCTCGTAAATAATTTTTAGGAAAGATTCAAACAAAAAATATAACTCTCTTATATATTTATATTTATATATATATGTGTGTGTGAAAGGGAGAGAAAGGCGCAATTGTGCTACCGGATTAGATTCATTCAGTGGCGTATCTTATGAAAGGGATTTACATTCTAAAAGACACGTTTACGAAGGCGAAGGGTAATCTATTTGGTAACATTAAAATTCGTGATCTATGAGGGAGTTGAGGGTTGAACCCTCACACAAACCCAAACCTTGTTAACGCCACTGGATTCATTAAACATATTTTTGATCTATTTCACGCTAAAATTTTAAAATATACACTTTGGGTTTAAAAAATAGGGTTTTCCCGATAAAAAGGGTTTTTTATTTATTTAATGAAACACGCACCTACACAAATTCTTTTTTAAAAATTTAATCTTAATAGCGGGCAATGAAAAACGTTTGGAAACGCAAGACGAAATATCGGTTAACCGAAATAAAATTTCAACGGTCCCAACAAACGACTGTGTATTTTCATGCTTTTTTTCTTAAAAGAAAAAAAATTTTTTTCTGGGAATAGAAAAACAGAAACCCAGTTGTATTTTAACTGCCCTACTGTATCATGGAAGAATTATTGCAAAAGAAATTTTTAAAATTGTACCACTCCCAAATTCCGGAGCAAAGATTTTGAGTTTGTTAAAGCTCAAAAGTATCATTATTTCAGATTTGACGACGAAAGGAATCAGCTCGTTCCCCCCCTCATCCGGGGAAAAAGGAAAACCCTTAAAAGATGTTCAGTTATTAATAAACGCACGTTCCAAAGGTGAAATGAATAACAAAATGGACGACATCGAACATTTTGTTGCTAAAAAAAGACAATGCAATTTGTTTTTCTAAGAACTTGAAATTTTTGAATTAAATTTCATTAAGTTCTTGTGAATGTTTTGGTTTTTCATTAATTTTTTATTAAATACATGAATATATACCTATCTATGTATACATATATATATACTCTAATAACAGTGGCTTAACGGAGAATATTTGGGCTCCCATGAAAAATAAGGTTTGGAGCCCCAGACCTATCTCATGCGTACTTGGTGTCAGTCAGGCCTTTCCCCCCTAGAGCTCCTGGGTTTCCCCCCCGAGACGCGGGGGTGTACGTTAATCCACTGTCTAATAAACTTAATTTTTTTGTTTGAAATATGATTTTTTTGCAACATCATTTAACACGAAATTCTTTTAATACTAAAAAACATTTCAGTCCCCTCAATTTCATTTAAACGAGTTTCACTGCATTTGTATATGTAGCTTTGAGCATAAAACAACTAAAACAGTTTTAGTGATAAAATTAAAAGTTCTTTTCTAATTAATCGTCCATCGTTTTGTCAGAGGAAAAGAAGCACGATTCGTCACCCTTTTTTATTTACTTGTTAAAAAAAAAATCATTTTTGAGAAAGAAATGTAAAATTATAAGTTCCTTTTCCAATTTGCTGAGAAATATTTTCCAACGTGTACTTGAGAATGGAATCTGTATAATTTCCTATTAAGGATGTATATAACGGATTTCTCTCTCTCTCTTTAATATTAAGCCTTTTTTGCGCGCGCGCGCTCAGTTTCCAAACACGAGTAAAGATACCAAACTTGTGTAGATCGAACGTATAGTCGAAGAGCGCCATCTGTTGAGTTTGACAGAACTTTCGACCAATGAGATTGCATCACGAATTTTTTTCGCAGTTCATCTCTCATCCCGCGATTCGACACCACGTGATATCTCGCACCCAATAGAATGCTACAACGGTCTCTGATGGTGTTTATTTGGTGCAATTAATGATGCCTAGAATTTCACGGACCGGCCGCTACAGACGAAGTTTCGTTCACGCCAAATGCGGTCACAGTTTTCTTTAGTGAGCTAATCCAATATTTATGCTTTTCTACGTGAAAATGTGATGCCGTGTCTTTTTTTTTTCCAAGTTTGGAAAATAATTTACGCTGATGACTTCTTCATAGTTACTTAATTTTTTGGAATTTGTCAAAGAATCATCATTGCAATTAAAGAGAAAGCCGTTCAGAATTTAATTCAGGTGACTAACTTTAAATATCAGAGCAGAAAACAGTTGTTTGTGTTTACATTTTATATTTCTGATTTTATGATTCTGAAACTCATCGTGAACTTTTTTTTTAAGTATATTATTACTTCATTTTTTAAAATTCTGAAACTCATCGTGAACTTTTTTTTAAGTATATTATTACTTCATTTTTTAAAATTCTGATTTCCCTTCCGATAGACAAATGATACATGCTCTGACATTCAATCAATTTTAACTCAGTTGAAAATTATACACAGTATTATCAACTGAAACTTGTTCACTGCTGTTGAAAGTTGTTGCGTAACAGAATCTATTTGATTAACTTGAGGAAAAATAATGATTTTTTAATAATTAACTAAGTTTTTTCATTGCTAATTTTGAATATATAAATTAAGTGCAAGTGTAGATAATAGATCTTATCTATTAATTTGAGACATTAATAATATGGCGTGAGATTTTTATGATTATATATAGATTGCTGGGCAGTTAAATTTTTACAAAGTAAGTAAAAAATATCGGCTTTTCCGAGGTGCAATTTTCATTTCAATGACGACAATATCAAATTCGCCCATTATGGGCATGAACAAACCAAAGCTTCGGTTTTCAATCGATGTTCTTATGGGCAAAGAAAGTGATGACGCTGATGCCTCTCTTTACCGGGACGATTCATCTCCAATATCCGTGAAAGACTACAGCATTCCAAAGTTTTCCGCGGAAACTTCAGAAACTCGTAGCCGACTGAATCCCCGTAAATCACCGCAACCTCCAGTGCTGATACCGATTCCTACTTTCCCGGCCAGAGCAACGGCTCCAAACGCGATGATCAACTCTAGGGACAGATCTGGTTTCTGCAACCCGGCATCGTCAACACTGTTTCATCGGACTTTGCCCCATTCTTCGTCTGGGATGGAGTCAGCATTCGCTGGGATGATTTTGCAAGGAGATGGGTATCAATCTTTTCCATGGTATCTTCAGAGACAAAGGTTGCTCTATCATAGATTTCCAGGTGAGTCATCATTATTTGATTTTTTTTCTTTTTTGCATGCAACTCATTTGTTATTTGTATTAAACTTGGCAGCAGAGATAATCTAAGAAATGTTGCGGCGTAAAGTTTCAAAAAATAGCTCAAAGAGCTTAAAAAGTATAGATTTATGTGTAAAAAATTTTACCTGTCTGGTTGAGTTAAATACGTTATGTCGCTTACCACGTAATACATATTAAGCTTATGCTATCTGTAAATAAGAAGTTGAAATCGTGGAATTTTGTGAATTATTCGTAATCAAACTTCCATCAACACATCTTTTTTTAGATGCGTATAAGAGCTAGTCCCCTTTAGCAATGAACCATCATAAATTGTAAAGTTCAAGTTATTAATCAAGAGTTCAAGTAGTTTTTTCACTATAAATATTTAGAGCTCTACTTAGTAGTATGTATTCTTTCTCCAAATTAGACGGGGCAAATGTAAAATAGAAATAAATAAAGATGTAAATTATAAAAATTATCACACAAAACTAATATCCCTTATTGGGGAAGGGGTATGTTTTTTCCCTCACAAAGAAAATAATATCATATTTAATAAAATGTCTTTATAACTCTGGAAACAAATAAATTCTATACAATAGTGTTTATTAAAAGAAAGCGAATAATAACTTTTGGTTTGTTCACATTGTATGTGAAGAAATGACAGTTATAAAGCAGGAAATTAATTTTATGAAAACATGACATGAACAGTACGACTTAAGTAATTTATCAAATTACAAGAAAACATTGGATTGTACAAGAATTGCTAATAACGAAAAAATAAATAGTAAAAATATATGCTGTACATATTGCTCATTAAAAAATCAGGACCTAATAAGTATTAAGAATTTCATAATTGAAAAGAGTATTCAAAAAATTATACATTCAGAACAACAACAATAAAAAAAAATAATCTTCTAATCGTGCAGTTAATTTATTCATAATTATTTTTCACTTGAGTTCTCAATTTCTAGTTCGGTTTCAGTGTGAAGATTTTCTTAAAAATAATTTAAAAAATGATTTAAGGATGATCTTTAATCACAATTATGTGCTATACATAAAAATGACTTAAGGTTATTGATTCCTAGGAAAACTAATAATTTTCAACTGTATAGGAAATATAAATGTAAAACAAGTAACATAAAAAAAAATTAAGTCAATTCCTTCGTAGGTCTACAAAGAAAATTTTTATTTTAGTTACTTTTTATTAATAGTTACAATTAATATACATATGACAGAATTACAATATTAATTGACAAAATAGAAAGCGATTTTCCATTTTCCTTTCTATATATGATGTTGGACTACATTTTGTTTTTTGTTACTATTTATTCATTAATTAAATTTAATCATTCTGATAAAATAGTATAGTAAAAAAGAAATCGCATTCTCAAAAATTAGGCCATCCCACGTGGGATTCGAACCCACGACCTTTGTATTAGAAGTCCAACGCACTATCCATTGCACTACAGGGACAAAACGGTTTTCCTTTCTATATATGCTGTTGGACTATTATTTTCGTTTGTTACTATTTGTTCACACATTTTTTAATTTAATCAATTAAATAATATTTGAAAAAACTATATTAACATCAAGTGTCATCCACTACAAGTTTAAAAAAATGTATTTGAACGGGAATGGATAAATAAGAAAGTAATTTATTAACGATTGAAAATTTGAACAAGATATATATATATATATATATATATATATATATATATGAGTGTGAACTAATAATAGAGGAATTGAAAAATGTATTTATGTATGGGGAAGGAGTGAAATAGAAGAAATAAGAATAAATATTGCACAATGTCTATAATAGATTTTATTTAAAATGGTAAGTGGTGGTAAAGGAATTAAATGCTTTAAATATTATATCAAAATACATAGCAAGCATTTCGAAATTTTTAATGTATTAAACGAGAGGATCGGGCATGTCTTTAGGAGCTCATGTAAAATTAGATAATTTTATATACTTTTTCACAAAAACTACTAATTTCCCATGAATGAAATGTGTTTACAAGATAATTATATGTACTACTAGTTATACACTTAACTGAAGAATTTTGTCCTTTTGTAAAAATTTAAAATAAATACAAAATTTTTTAAAATCATACCAATTTTTTTTTCTTGAAAACTTGTTTTAAAAGACTTATCTAAAATTGCTTGTATATATATATATATATATATATATAATTTTTTCCATTAAATATCTATACACTAAAAATATGTTAGCTGATTGATTTAAGCATGGATTAGTTTTAAGAAAAAAAAATACGTTAAGTGAAAAATGCTGCGTTTTTTGAGAAAACGAACTTCAAAGCTGAAATCTGTGATTTTTATGCATTTTCTATTTTTGATTATTTCCATGAGCATATTATATATTGTCTTTACCTTATGCTTCGGCAAAACATTATTCTAATTTTTTCAACTTTTTAATAGTTTAGTCTTTTTTTATACTCAGCTACCGAACCCATATACATCTAATGCATACAGTTATAACCTGGTTTACAATGCCACATTACTTAAAATCATTCATTTTGATACATGATCTATATTGAGTATAGTATAATAACCTCATTTACACATAGTTTTAAAGTTTTGAATTTTATAAATGCCTTAGTGTAGAGCGCGAAAGTCCGACGCTTATAAAAAAAAATTAGACCAATCAATCTACAAATGTAGATTTTGGAATAATTGATCATGCGGTATTGTTAACTGACTCATTGGAGTTTGCAGTTTTTTCATGCCCCTTAAGGCTGTTTTCGTCATATGCACAAGAACGTAAACTTAACGCGGAGCACATTTTCGGACAGAAAAAATGCTTTAATTTTTATAAAAATTTGTGATATTGCAACTGATGCATTTTTTATATAGTATAGTGTTTTTAAAATTTCAGAATATTTCATAAATAATTAGTTTTTCCTTTTAGCATGTAAAGGGATAGGTCATTTAGCATTATAGTATAGGAGAAAAAATGCTAAACACATTTTATAAAATAAAAATGGTGTCAAAACTCGAATAAAAATGAGTATTATGATAAAATAAGTGATTTTCTACAGGATAGTGAAGCCAGGGTATAATATTAATGTTTGAGTGCTTTTATATCTGAAAAAATATTTCGAATTTGGGTCCTATTCTTTAACATTAGCCGAAAACAGCCTTAATAAAATAGAATCAGCTAAATCTCTGAGAATAGGCTAAATTTAATTCCTCCATTGTTGTATATGGCACATTTGTTTTACGTTCATAGCAGTTTTCGTTACCTTCATCTTTTGCGTTTCGAAACTTTCCAATGAATTTACATCTGCAGGGGACGCATTCCATTGAGAGGATTCGCGTTTGAAGACAGAAGATGAAAAACAGCAATTTTCATACTGTGTAAATCATTACTATTCATTCATTCGAATAGCCAAACCATAGATGTAGGTATTTTGTGATTAAAACATCAGTGAATCAATTATGACCACTGAGGTTTTTACCATTGCATAATTTTCTTTTTCGAGTTTTGCTCTTAAACACTAGTAATAGAGAACCCATATACCTTTGGACATGTCCAATTCACTCTAACTTTTTCGAAAATTCATTGACCAGACTCCCTTAAACAAATCTTTAATTTAATTAAAACATACTTCTATTTCAAAAATATAGTAGACACCCTTAAGGTTGTTTTCGCCATATGTACAAGAGCGTGACGGAAAAAATGCTCCAATTTTTATAAAAAATTGTGACATTGTAACTCATGCATTTGTTTATAGTATATTAAATATTCAGAATATTTCATAAATAATTAGTTTTTCCATTTAACATGCAAAGGGATAGCTCATTTAGCATTATAGTTTAGGAGAAAAAATGCGAAACACACATTTTATAAAAGAAAAAATGTGTCAACTTATATAAAAATGAGTAGTACGATAAAATAAGTGATTTTCTACAGGATAGAGAAGCCAGAAGATAATATTAATGTTTGAGTACTTTTATATATGAAAAAATATTCATCATTTGAGTCCTATTCTTTAACATTAGCCGAAAATATCCTTAAGAAAATTTTAAATATGAAAACCCTCTAGGGAAAAAAGAACTATAAAATTTCTACACGAAACTCGATTTATTTACATGAAGTTCTCTATTGTCGAATTGGTTGAGTGGGAGTCATCCTGGTTATGCCTTTGTGTCATATAAATGAGGACCAATAACCCTTGGCCAGAAAGAAAACTTTTTTAATTCATTTATTTATCTTGAATTTTTCTTAATGATGATTTGTTTCAAGGGTGTAACCAGAAAATAATTACAGGGGTTGCCAAACTTTAATTTGAAATAGCAATTTATTTCATTATTATACTCAATTAAATAACTTCAATAGTTAACAACTTAATTTAAATTAATTAATTAAATTTAAACTAACATTGGACTGTGTGTGTAGTAAATAGTTTTGCATGAAATTAATTATTTTGGAAAGGTAAATTCTTCACACGTCTCTTTCTCAACTATGCTATTTTTTGACTACATGCATATATATAATGAAGTTAAAACATGCTAAAAAATTTTCACATAAATGTTTTATTTTATTTTTGAAGAAATCTGGATGGGGAATTTTATCAATGACCTTAACAGGTACATTATATCTCGTAAAAAAGCTCATCGTATTAGTTAAAAAATTATACATAGAATTTAAAATTACTTTAACTGTATAATTAATAACAAAACTATATGCTGAAATTATATATATATTTAAGAGCAAGAAGATAAATTATACATATATTTAAGAGAAATTATAAATGTATTTAAATAAGCAATTAAATTTACATGTTTTGTGTAGTTCTTTTTTTAAAAAAAAATACTCTGTTACAACTTACAATAGAGTATTAAGAAAATTTTAAGATTATGGCATATAATGATTACTGGTGCTTACAAAAGTTTTTAAGTTAATTCAATCCAAAAGTTTTTAAAGCATGCTTAGTTGTGTACCTTTATTTTATTTTTTTCCCTCTTGTTTCCAATTTATATTGTAATTTTTTAGTACTATAATCTAATAACTTTTATATTGACAATTCCATGTAAATTTTTATTGCGCTTTTGGAATGAAATAATTCTGAATACATTAGCAAAAAAAAACGTTTTGCTCTTTGATGTTAAATTTGTACAATTTGTTATTTAAATAACTCCGAAAAAATCCAGAAGATTTATGAGATTTGGTCCAATCAAGCCCAATAATCAAAAAAAGTTATAACTGAAAAATGTTACGACAAATATGAAAGTAAGAGAGGGAAAAAAAACGAGTTGCTTTATTCAGCGAAATGGTTTTAACTCCTAAATAAGAGTTATTTTCCTACAAATAATTACTTGAAAAAATAAACAGCTTTCACTCTATATGTTTTTAACACGAAATTGAGGGGACTGAAGTATTTTTTAAGGATAAGAGTTAAAGGATATTGCAAAAAGTAAACAAACATAAACTCAACAAAATTAAGTTTATTATACATTTTTATTTACATTTCGTAATTTTATTACATTTCCATAATTTGCTTTCTTTTTTTAATTATTGTTGAGGTAGAATTAGTAACAATAAAACCTTTAGATTTCAGTTTTCGTCTTCTGTTTTTGATCAACAGCCTTAAGCAGCTCCATCTTCATTTTAAACAAAATAGAAGTTTGCTTTCCCCTTGAGCTCTTTGCCATTGTGCTCGTAAAAAAATTCTTCTAAAACGGAAAATAAAAGGCAAACCAAATTCACCGATTTTTATTCACACTGCGATGTATACTTCACCGAATTAAAATGCCAACTGATGGGACATGAGATGTTTTTGTGTGGCATTTGTGGAGGTAGAGGGTGAAAGTAGCTTAGATAAACAAAGTTTGCTCGTGTCACTGGCTATTCCAAGAGGGTATTTCAAAGCCAATTTACCTCCCTTTGTACGAGAAACATGTGAAACCACCTCTTTCATTTCACACCTTTCTTAAATCTCGCCTAGGATTCTTGCTGTTATTTTTCCATATTTTGTTCATTCCCAGAAGGGAAACCTTTTCGTTTAGTGTTAAGAGAAAAAAATGCATGAAAATACGTAGTAGTTTGTCGGGATCGTTGTATTATTTCGTGTTAACCGACATTTCGTCTTAAGCGTTTTCGGGTTGAACGCATTTCACTGTATATATATCCTATTGCTTAAATTTTTTTAATAACAACTCCCCACCACTAAAAATAACCTTGAAAAATTTATTGAATTAAGTTAACTTCAATAAATTTCTTAAGGTTATTTTTAAAGTTAAAATAAGTTTAAGATATTATTTTTAAAGTTAAAATTAAGTTTAATTTAAAGTTAAATGCTTTGTTTTAATTGAATTGGTCTTTTCCTGTCTTAGCATTTCTGTGTAAAATAATATGCATAAAATTTCTTTTTGCAATAATCATGTTAAAGAAATATTAATTGAGGGGGATAAAATCGTTTTTCCACATGTTTTCCGCAATGACCATGTGGCTGCGGTAGCCTAGTGGTCAAGGTAACAGACTCGCGGTCGGCATGTCATGAGTTCCAGCTGATGGCAAGCCGTGCAGAGGAGCCCGTATTTCCAAACCGAAACTAATGGCGGCTGTAGCCTAGTGGTTATGGTCACGAACTCGTGGCTGGAGTGTCGTGGGATCGAGTCCTGATGCTTCTGAAGGTCCACAGTGTAGAGGGGGCGGATGCACGTTAAATCTGTCGAGGCTCAAACGTCCTCCTGTTGGTGTGATGTAGAAGTTAAGAGAGAGGATGCCAGCTCAAGTTCGTCCTCGTCATTTGACCATGGTTCAAAATTACGCGGTCCGTCGCGAAAAGCCCTCGAGTAGCTGAATAGAGCGACGTTGATATTCACTCTTACTCACGATTACCATAAGGAAAAAGTGACTTTTAATTGAGTTTTTCGACAAATATAATTATGGCATACTTATCTGAGTTATATAAAAATTGAAGTCACGATCTGGTCTGTGATGAACGCGACTATCGTGGATACCCATTTACACCTCATAGGCCCCCGAATTATTTTTTCGCTGACGTGGATCCCTAGGGGTTTATGTCGACCCCTTTGGGAATCCCGGCACTAGATTGAAATGTAATCGAATGACAAATATCGGATTCTATTAGAAATTAAGATACATAAATACACTGACCTAGCTAGTTCTGAATGGGCCTAGTATCAAAATTTTTTGGAGGCCCTTTTTGGGAAAATAAATAAATGATCGCCTTAACTAAACTTATTTGAAACTTTCAAAATGTTACTCACATGTTGGGGACCCTGTATCATTGATACGAGGGTAGCGACAGCCTTGTATGAACAGATATTTTTTACACGTCAGTAATTCACGAGAAAACAAACACACATGTAAAACAGATTAAAATAAAAATGAATAAAAAGGGTAACTACACATAAAAAAAAATTGGTAAGATGTAAAACTTTTATTAAATTTTCTTCTGTTAACTTTTAAACTTGTTCCCAATACGGTTAAATTTCACATCTCAAATTTATTTTAAAAAATGCTTTAAATTATTATCTTCAAAATAAATATTTTTTTTCGATAATAGGAATTCCCTTTTCTCTTTAATTTAGTAGATTTTTGTGTGCGTGTTGGTTTTTATAAGGTCTGTATTTAATATTAATTTTAAAACTGTTATTAAAAAATTCTATATTTAAAATAATGACAATATTCAAGAATGTTTTGCAATCAATTAATCAATATGCATGCGATTTTTTATTCATGCCAAATTATTCAAAAATTTTACTTCTGACAATTCGTATCATTATGATTTAAATTTTAAAATTAATTATTCAATTTTTATATATATATATAATATTTCAATTTAAATGCATAACAATGTTTTATTGTTAATGTAATTTCAGAGCTCTTTACATAGTGAAAAAATTGCTTGATTTTTAATTTGTATAAATTTTTTGGTTTGATATACAGATTGTAATGGATTGCCCTTTTTAAAGGCCTATAGGTCAGACATTTCCCCTTCTCCATCTGTCATCTTGATCGACAGAAAAATTAAAAATTGAAGCATCAAAACATGCCGCAATTTTTTACTTTAATGTTTGAGCTATTTCACATCCCCTTCATTGGTTACGCGCGCGTATCCATTTAATTGAAATGCATTTTTATTAGATGAAGAAAATTTTAGGTCAGAGAAAAAAAAATTCGAACGTAGTGTTGTTATACTCATTTTTAAAAAACTACAACATGAACAAAAGTTGCATTTGGCTCAGTTTTCAATATATTATCGGTGTACCTTCACTGATACTTTTCTTAGTGGTTTTTTGCTTGAGAGAACGTGTTAATAAATAAAAAACAGTAAGTATCTCGCAAATTGAGGAAGAATTGCGTATAATTCATGGAAATTGTGAATTTTTTCTTACGTAAGGTAATGCATATTAATATTTTAAGATCTCATTTGCATAATGGATTTCTTTATTATATATGAACTATTTTTTCCCCAATACTTCACAAAAATTAATTTAATTCGTGTAAATTTGTTCAATTGAAAAAAGCATAAATACAAGTAATTTTTAGACATAGGTATTTTCATGAAATAAAAAAAAAAATTCTATTTTCAATTTTCGAAATTTGTTCAAGATTAAATATATATTTTTTTCAACCAAATTTAAAATTAGAAGTAAATTTTATTTCCTAGAATCGTATACTTAGTATGGTTTCCTTCGGGTCGAGAAAAATATCTTTTATAAAAGTTTAAATTTTCCCGGAAAAAGTAATCTGAAGAAAGTTTTTTTAGTTATGTATTTCCAAACCGAAACCACAATGGCCTCTGTAGTCTAGTGGTTATGGTCGCGAACTCACGGCTGGAGTGTCGTGAGCTCCCTCTGAAGATCCGCCGTGTAGAGAGGGCCGATGTACATTAAATCTGTCGAGTCTCAATGCTCTCCCGTTGGTGTGGTAGTCAGGAGAGGGGTATTTTTATCTCGGGTACTCTCTCTGTCCACGTCACTTGACCGGGATTCAAAATGATGAGGTCCGGCATCAATAGCCCGCGTGTTGCTTTATCGTGTGACTTTAATAAAAACTCTCTTGTCACAAGTTCGAGCCCAGTACCACTAAAGACCCACCGTGTAGGGCAGCGATGCACGTTAAATCTGTCGAGAGCTCAAACTTCCTCCCGTTGGTGTGGTAGTTAGGAGAGGGGTTGTGCAAGCTCAGGTGTCGTCCACGTCACTTGACCATGGTTCAAAATGACGTGGTCCAGCGCCAAAAGCCCTCTTGTAGCTAAACAGTGCGACGTTAATATTCACTCACTCACTCACTTAATAAAAACTCTCTCTCCCAAACTGAAACCAGGTTTTACAGCCCTCACATTTAACTTCTAGCAAGAAAAAAAAAAAAAAGAAAGATGGGTATAGATTCTAACTTAATAAATGCTTTTATTTTCAAATTTAGATTGCATTGGTTATTTTCTGTCTCGTTAGTCTACATTCAACAAACCAGCGTTCTGAGCATTTGATACCTCAAAGCATTTGTTTATAAGTTCTAAAGTCTAAAATTTCAGATGTATCATTTAGCTCCATACATTTGAATAGATCACACATTTTTAGAATAGCTTATGCGGGGTCGGTTCCGGTGGCTTAGAGGTAGCGTGCCCACTTCGTAAGCCTAAGGTTCCGGGTTCGACCCCGGCTGGCGGCCGCGGTTGCCGAGTGGTATGGGTATCGGATCGCAGCTTACCTTGTCACGAGTTCGAGCTCCGTACCACTAAAGAGCCGCAGTGTAGGGCAGCGATGCACGTTAAATCTGTCGAGAGCTGAAACGTCCTCCCGTTGGTGTGGTGTGGTAGTTAGGAGAGGGGGGTGCCAGCTCAGGTGTCGTCCACGTCACTTGACCATGGTTCAAAATTACGTGGTCCGTCGCCAAAAGCCCTCGTGTAGCTGAACAGTGCGACGTTAATATTCAATCAATCAATCAATCGACCCCGGGTGGAATCGATAGATTTTCTGAATGTGAAAATCGTAGGCACGCATGTCATGATTATGGGGCATGTAAAAGATCTCTTGAGTATCATTTTGACTCTGGTACTTTCGACAAAATTAAATCATGGCAATATTTAGCATCCGACAAGAGCTTGAATGAAAAACTAATTCAAGCGTCCAAATTTGGTAACGAGGTCACCATTAGATGGCGCCACCATGAAATGGCACTCACATTTGGGGACTTGCTGTATCTGTAAAGGCTAAGTTTCTAAAATACAGCCACATTGGAAAAAAGAATAGCTTCTTTGAGTCATATATTTTTAATAGAGTTTGTGTAGCTTCTATAAATGTAGCCTTGACGCTTACTGAAATAATGGTACACTCTTTAACAGCGTTTCATGAATGGGGAAAAATTAAATCATAGACATAGAAGAGACATAAACGGTAGGGAATTTTATTTGTACATAGAAGAGGTAGAATATAATTAATATGTTCAATTTCTGGTCATAAATTTTGATTAGTGTAATGAATAATCAATTTGACATCATGGAAAAGACATGCCTATTTGCACACACACATCTAACAAGATTATTTAGATTTCTTTTTCTACTTTGTGAAAAAGATTTGGACAACAGTCTTCATTAACTAGTCTGCATGCTCACAGAATTTCAAAAAGAAAATTTCATGAGAGTCTAAATCAGAGTCTCTTAACCCTTAACTTCGCAATTTTTAAATTTCTATGAAAAAATTATATCAGCTAGTTCTCAAGTAATAATAAAAGGGTAAAATATGAAAAAAAAATTAAGCAGTTTTTAATTGAATTTCAGTCATTTTTGTTTGTTTGTTTGTTGCAGAAGTTCAACATTGCGCAGTAGTGCTGTAAATAACAAAACTTTTTTCATATGAGGATTTTATTATTCACCATAAAATGTTTAAATTTCTTACCTGGTAATTTATTTCGTCAATAAACAAGAGGAAACATAAAATATAATGGATTCTTTTTATAGCAAAAACACAGCTCTTGAGGCATCAGAGATTTTTATAATTGTTCTGATTTCTGGAAAAAATGTACTTCCATCTAGTGACAAAATTAGCATGTATTTCTTTGCAGTAAACTTTTTCTCAGATAAGTGATTTGTAGGTAATTTAAAAAAATATTGAGTCTGTTAAATTAAAATAAATCATATGTTGCAGAAATGCAACTGTGCGAAGTTAAGGGTTAACCTGGAATCTACCCACCTTTGGGAGCACAGAAAATACTTCTCTGGGGAGTTACTGAGAATTTTTTTTAATGAATAAGTTAAATTTTAACCAAGGAAACACTCTTAAGTAATAAGTATCTTTCCAAAAATTGAAAGCAATGAGATGAGCTGAGAGAAAAGGGAAACTCAATGAGGGCTTAAGTAATGTGACTAAATCAAGATTCCTCTGAGATGTAATTAAAAAAGAATCATCCTGAAAAATATGGGCTCCAAACAGGGCTCAAGTGAGCAAAATCAATTAGTTTTCATTTTTATTTTGACATCCCTTTATTTTTTTCTCTTAGTTTTTTTTCTGTATTTAAACATAATGCGTTGTCAATGTATAGGTATACCAAAAATCTGTAATTCATTTTTTAGAAAAGCTTAAAGTAAAAGTTTTTTTTTCTTTCTTTCGGTTTTAGAAAAGCAGTGTTCATGTTTTGTAAAAAATTAACACTATATTATTGCGGCTTAAATCTTAATAGTTACAAATGTTTGATCAAAAGTAACTTCTTGAAAATTTTTCATTTATTTTTTGTAAGAAATATATAAAAATTTTGAAAAGTTGATTTAAAAAGAGTGCGTTGTTTCATTCCTCTTCTGATTAGTCCTAAGATTCTGTTTTTAGTGTTAATTTGTTAGTTGATTTGAAACCTTATAAAACTGAAACAGCATTAACAATACCCCGAAATGAAATTACTCAAAAGATTGGACTTGAATTGGTTTTGATGTTCTATTTTTGATTATTTTGCACGTTGCTTAAGTTGCTTGGAAAATCGAAAACGAACTGGAATTGCCTGTCATTAATATGCTTTCGCTACTGAATAAGAGTAAATAATTTTAATTTATTTTCATGCTATAATTTTAGAGTTCTTGCATAAAATTTTCAAATGGTATGACAATTAAAATGGGCAAATATACAATTGTAGTACAACTAATATATATATACAGTGGCGCACACAAGGGGGTCCTGGGGGTCCGGACCCCCCCAAAAAAACCCTTTCTTTTTTTCCGATTGGTTAGAATTCTAAGTATATAATACGTAAAATTTAATTAAATATTGTTATTAATGATTAATTTTATTAATTAATGCTAATTAATTATTCAATATTAGTTTTTTACTGTGTTTTGTTCCTGAAAATCGACAAAATCAAAATAGCATGATACAAGAATGGTGAACTTTCAACCCCGGACCTTTCACCCCTTTGAAAAATTCCTGTTTGCGCTACTGTATATATATATATATAAAAATTTATGCTGTACGGGGAAGGTTGGATCCATAAAGCATTGCTAACCCTAATTCGCTGGCCTAATTCAGTGACAGCTTTAGAAATCATAATAGGTCTCCAGTTTAGTCCAAATACTTTTTTGTATCTACATTTGTTGTGTCTGGTGAATTCCAATTTCTTCCTGCTTTAGCACTGTAGGTTCTAGTACTTCTTCACTTATATTTTATATATATATATATATATTGTATTTTTCCCTTGATAAAAACGAGTAATTTATCTGAGAAGATAAAAGATTTTCTATTTTTAATTACAATAAACATATTTTCAGTGTCTATTAGTGGGTGTAAGAACTTGTGTTTTACATAAAATATTCCAGCAAAAATCTCTTATTTCAAGGGGGGTGCGAATTCATAAGTTTTCTAAGGGTGACAACCTAGAAAAGGATAAAGAACCCTGATCTATGTGATTCTTATCTTTAATTCTACTCTTCCTCTACAACTGTGGGAAAATTGCATTAACTTAAAAAATGCAGCCAATTTGTTCCTACTCCCATTAGTGCTCTTTTGATATTATTATATATTTACCTCCTCATTTCTACAATGATATCATTGTGACGAAATTTAGTATTATGAGCATTATTACAAAAATAACATATTCTTAAATTGCACAGTCAGACAAGTAGCCAAAGCATCTGATAATTTAATGTAGTAATACCCCGAACTTAACGCGATAGGTGGGATTGAGTAATAACCGCGTAAGTGTGTTGTGTGTGTTGAATTCGTATAAGTAGGAGCATAATTTCGCTTATAAATACATATAAACTATCTTTAGTTGGGGCCGGAGACGAAAGAAAAGAATAGTTCAGAAAAAAAAATATTTAATAAAATCTTGGATAACACTAATACAAAATCACAAACCGAAGTTGTTTCGATGTAGGAGGTTTCATAAAATCTAACAAAGTAGTCAAAGATTCCCCTCTTCCTCCACAATATTACCTCGTAGCATGACAATTTTTGTTGTTCATTGTTTTGTTGAAAAAATACGCTCTCTCTTCGGGGAAGTTTATATTTTCTAAAATTTGTAACCCTTTTTAATAAAACTTAGGCCTTCTGTCAAATTCCCAACTCACTGCCATTCAATCTTCTGATTGAACTGGATTTGAAGACTTCGTTTTTAGACCCAGGGCCGTCTCTCAGATCTTAGTAGATATAACAGACGTGATATAACAATTATAATACATAATAACAAATGCAATCTTCGTAGATTAGAAAGGACCCAAAATAAATTATTATAGCTACGCGTCAATTCCACCCGATACGTCCGAATATGTATATTGGCTAAACAGGAAGCTGGGAGTGAGTAATTGAGTTGTGTAATCGCTCTAACAAAAGAAGAAATGGACGAGATTTGAAAATCGTGCAACTCCGAATTCGCTTAAGTCGAGGTATTACTGTTCTTTATTTATCTGCTTTTCAGTAACTCAAAAAAAAAAATTAAAAATCCATGCGATCTGCACATGATGAATAGCTAATCACATAATACTTTCGATCAAGCAATCTTATTTATTTGTGTTGACGTGTGTGTATGCAAAAACCCACAATTTAAGATTCTTCACTTCATTCTTTACAATTGCATTTGAATACATTTCATAGTTACCTTTTGCAAAGATAAGTTTAAGTGTTTACCCCAGTGGCAAGACATTTCTCTTTTGTAATCAATTTGCTGCATTAAAAAGATACATTGTACAAAATATAGGCTTAGAGTTACAATCATTATACAAAATATTAATGCGCCCCTTCATATAAATGAAAAAACTCATTCGATTTAAATATATGGCTGGGAAAAAATAAGAATAAAAAAAATGTGCATCTAAAAATCTATTTGAAGTTTTTGTAAAATGTTTCATTGGAAACAAGGCAAATCCCACATAGCCTCTTATTTAATTTATTTCATAGTTTTTTTAAATTAGCAGTTTTCATTCAATTGATTATTTGATGAAAATAAATATTTTGTGTATTTTGACTCTATTCAAAACCCATTTTTATTTAAAATACAAGAATTATGAAAGAAAATAATTACTTTCGGGATTTAAGGTCATGCAAAACTAATTTAATTTGTAAATATTTGGTACTGAGCAGATTTTTGACATTCAAATTTCATTGTGTATTTTCTTGGTACAATTAAATGAAAGAAAAAGTTATCAGTTTTATTTTAAGAAATTTTAACAAATTTTCAATTTAAGATAAGTATCCTTGAAATACAGAGGGAAAAAATCATGTTTCATAAAATGTCGAAATAAACATAGAATTCTATAATGAAGCTCAAATCATTTAGAAATTCAAGTAAATCTGATTTTACCACTCCAATATTATTGCTATTATTCCTATATAAATGGAAATTTACAGCTGACAAAAACAAAAAAACTTGGATGTGAGGAGTTGTTTTATTTTTTTTAATTTCCAGTGATAAATGTGTTATTACATTGAGTAAAAAGTGTCATTTGATTAAAACACATTAAACTGTCAAATTTTTATTAATAAGTTTAGACAAAACATAAATAACTTGCTCATTCTTCAAATTATATGATTAAAAAAAACCCTTCAAATTAAGCAGACATTTACGTACAAAATTCTAAGTTTTTTTAATAAAATTTTTAAAAATTGTCGAGAGAATATGTATGCTAAAATCTTTAAAAGAAACCACTTCTTTTAAATATACTATATCGCTTATTTTTTAACTTTCCTTTACGAAAAAATATTTTTCTATTTAATTATTGCTTTATCTTTATTCTGAGATGACTTCCTTCTTAAAGAGCTTCAAAAGATTATTGCTGTTGAAAAAAAACTTGTTCCTACAAAATTATTCAAACATTAGGAATGCTTTACTTATTCAAATAGTATCAACCATCAGATCTTTCATGTTTAGCATTCGAATCTAGTCTCTTAAAGAAAGATTTGTAACATTATTTCAGCCTGGTTTTCACAAGCATTAAATTATTTCTCGGAGGCATTTTAACGAGTCTATTATGTTGATGCAACGGTACGCAGCAAGAATTATTTTAATTGATCATAATCACTCCTCACCAATTAAAGAAAACATACATTTTATAATTTGCTATGAATAGAAGTTTCTGAAAAACATTTTTAAAATAATTACAATATGTATTTTTAACCTGTTATTGGTAACACAGTGTTCAAGACTTCCCCATCTTATTTCTTATTTATTTCTTATATAGCTTATTTATTTTAATTCTTATTTTCTTCTCTCTGGAAATCTTCATGAGATTTTTTTTTTTAATTGAAGACAGATAAAATGGTTTCCGTGCTCAACAAGTATCACACGGGCTTTACAGAAGTAAGTAAAACAAACAAAATAAGATAAGTAAAAAAAAGTAAATAACAAAACAAAAGTTGCGACAGAGTGAAATAACAAGAACAAATAAGTTACAAAGATAAAATTACATTACAAAATTAAAAAAAATTAAGAAACAAAACCGATACAATGAAGTTACAAAAATAGAAAAATGAAAAATTTACAAAAAATTACAAAAACAAATCAATGAAGGTACAAAATAAAGTAAACGATGCTTTTACTCGAAACAAGTTAAAACAAAAATTTGAAGGCTAGTTGATTTTAAGAGCTTGCAGTTTGACTTTCAAGCATTTTCTTTCTTAAATTTTGAACAAAAAAGGATAAAATGCTCCACACTTTGCTCCCCACCAACATTACAGTCACAAAGTTTGGAAGGACACAGGTTAAATCTATTGAGGTACACTTTAAAATTACGATGACCAATAAGGAATTGCGTGATTTTATAGTTTGCTAAAAAGTGATCGCAAGATAGTCTCTGTGAAATGGTTGGAAAAAATTTCTTTGCCAGAAAAGAGTGAGCGGATCTTCATGAAATGCTTTGCATGTTTCAGTAAATCACGTTTTAAATGTTCAAATGCAACTTAAGAAAAACTTAACAGTCGAATCTTAAAACAATTTAAACTATTTTGCGATGAAAAATTATTTAGGTTGAATTATAAAGAATATTGAAATGAATGAACTATGTGCTCTTGATTAAGGGCTTAGTAGTTTACCGAAACCCCGATGAAGATGATATTTGAATTAGCAGCACTCTCTCCTATTCTCATCAAACTACTAGATAATTTTATTAAAGGATGTAAACGTATTTTGTTCCCAAAACTCCCCCTACGAGCAAAATGAAAGCTAAAAAACCTTCTCAGTGTAATTCCTCCTGTTGACCACTCCTTTTCCTTCCGTATATATAATGCATATCCTTGTATGAAATAACATTATAAAAGAAGCACGTTATATTGTCAAGAGTTTTCAAGTAATAAATGTACAATACTGTGATTTATGTGTTTCTCTATATTTTAGCACAGTGATTCTTAGCCACTGTGCCCGGCACTATTGTGTGCCGTCAAATTTTTTTAAATTATTACTGAGAAAAAAATAAAATCCTGAATTTAATCATTCGGCCATTTTATAGAAATAAACTAAGGGTATTCGTGGTATATTTAACTTATTCTTTCATGGATTGACGGAAGTCTGTTACAGGTAAGTAAATTGCTTTTAAACTTATTCTATTGTTAGTGTGGCGCCAAATTTTGAAATTTTAAAAGTGTACCGCAAAAAAGAAAAAAAAAAGGTTTAGAATCACTGTTTTAGCACATTAAATATTATTATATAAGTAATATATGTATATAAAGTAGTAAAATATACAAATATATATGTTGGACAGAACAATTAGAAATATTACCCACAGTAGTGCAATAGCAAACTCTTGACCTTAGGAACCAAGAATGCTGGCTAAATATATAACATTCAAAATAAAAAATAATCACATGTAAAAAATATTGAAAAGGTACAAAAAATTTCAAATGAAATTTTATTTTTTAAAAGCGTGCGAATGTACTGTTTATTAGCTATAGAAAGTTTAAAGTTATTTTTAGCTTTAGTATAAGAACTTAAAGCTATTATGGGATATTTTTGATGACAATTCTACAAATATCTGAAAAGAGTAACTTAGAATACATACTAAAGAGACGAAAAAACAGAATACAAATACTTGTTAAAGGAGGCAAGGTCTTTTAACAAATAAAAGCTTACAAATTCTGATCACGAATCCTTACCTATAAGCCATTGAATAGAAATTCTTATTATTCCTAAAGATTATTTGAGGTTGTGTTGAGTCTTAAATCTTCAAATATCAGATTTCTTAACAGTTATATTACTAATCGTGGTATCTTATAGCCTACAGAATGTTTTATTTTGATGAAAAGTTCATACATTTGTTTTCTCTTCATCAAGGCATTTTTTTTCAATATGTTACAACATTTCACATGCATGGAAAATACTCTTTTCCAGATAGTTAAATGTATATATTCTCACAATGATAAAATAAGCTCTAATTTTCAGATTTATTTCGTAATTCCAAGAACATGAAAAGAATAATTTAAATAAATTAGACCAATATGAATGATTAAAATGAATTAAAAACTACTTATTCAATATAAGTATTATTACAGATGGTTTTAATAAAAAAAAGTCTGTCCTATAAAAGCCTATAGTCATAATCGAATAGAGAAGATATTTAGACAAATAATGGTTTTAAGCATGAATGTAGAGTTTCAGAATAACAAGTAAGGATATTTAAATATAAACATTGGGTTCATTTCTTTTGTCAAAATTGGACTGAAAAAATTTAAGTTCTGTATTTCAGAAAAGTTTTTCTAATGATAAGAACGAATTTTAAATCAAATTATATAAATTTTAAATTTTATTGCTTAAGATCCGAGAAGATAATTATTATATATATTGAGATTAATATAACAGAAACACTCATTTACTAATCCTCTTATTTTTCACTGACTCAAAGAAAATCTAATACAGTATATATATTTTTAACTCTATGACTCACCACACCTAATGAGTGACAAATAAATTCGCATCAGAAATGTCTTAATTCAGGGAACAGGAAACATGAATAACATTATTATAAAATAACATGATAGAAAATATATTGGGGGTATTCCTATACACACAGAATGAATAGTCCAAAATAAAACTATACCGAATGATTCTCAAAAGATACGGCTTTGATCTTATTTTTTAAAAGGCAACCTTTGTTTAAATGCTCGGACTTCAAAAGGTAAGTTTATCCGAAATGTATGCAGTAAAAAATGGAGGAAAATTCATGAACAGGGTGGATTTACTAATCCAAGGTTGACTATGGAACATTAATAACACTTATAAGAGAGGAGATTGGTTTATGGGACAAGCGGATAATCTGGCCAGTCCCTGTATCAACAAACCAAGCAAACAAGGACAAGTGTTGGATTACTGCTTTTATAAAAACGTGACCTCACCAAGATCTGTTCCTTTATGCTACAACCAAAGAAGTGTGGCAAATGCATAATTCAATGGTTGGATGAGACATCAATGTGGATGCGTAAGCCCTCGTGTCAAAATGTTGCCCACAATCCAATTTAATGAGCTATAAACGGCTAGGATAGTCCTGCTGCCACATTCCACTTGCTCGTTGCAGACACATTTCGAGAGATGTTAGAGGTGTCAAGTGATGCAGGTGGGTCAAACTAGAATCCTAATAAACGTAATGAAATAAAAAGCAATAATATCTTCCCGACGCCAGCGGGTATGTGGTTAAGTATTCAGGTAAGTCGGATCTATGTCGAAATCTGTAAAAAGTAATGAGTCTTTCAGAAAGCATGTGAATTTGAATAAAAATATATGCAGTGAATCAATTAGTTCGTCGTTCATAGCTTTAGGAAACAACCTGGATATTATAAAAATTCCATTTGATATTCTGATTTCAGTATTCTAAAAAAAGGCAGTTGTACAGAAGAAGTAAAGATATTTTTAAACTTGATTGAAATGTCTTAAAATTTCCGTTGGGTTATTTAAATCTGATTAATTTAGAAATCCACAGTTAGAATAACACATACAAGCATGCTGTTTTTCATAACCTAGATTAAAATAATTACATTTTATGGTAAATTAGCCTTTTACATTTTATAAATAAAATATTAATCTTCATAAATTAAGGTTCATGAAATTTGTTTAATACATTGTTATATATAATAATGCTATGTAGACAGCTTGAGATGCGAAATAGATTGACATGATTAAGATCAATAAGTTACGAGAAAGCAATTATATATATATATATCAAAAAAATTTGAGACAAATCATTTCTGAAAAACACAAACTATGTTTATAGATATTAGTAACAAATTTATTGTGAAAAAATTTCACGTAAATGTTATTGTTAATAACACAAATTGTGTAACTTTAAAAGTATTTTTATTATAGCCATTAAATTTTCTTTAAAAAGACCAAACTTTTCTTTGAACAGCAGATTTTAAATAGTATAAACGAAATATAGTGAACTGTTACTACGATAAAGATGAGAATAGCGTTGTTGCAATTTTATTTTATGATTACTAATTTTTTATATGAAGAGCGTTTCTTTTTTGTTTTAACAAATTATCACAATCCCTTCATAAATCTCAAACCTATATACAATATACTCTATTTATTTTATGTACTCAAATCTATTAAAAAGTTTGCTTAATTTGCTGTAAGAGGTTTTAACAATTTATATATTTACAACTCTTTACAGAGTTGGTGATAACTTATTTGTACGCTGATCATTTTTGCTAGAGTTTTTAATCATGTAACATTTAGTTATTTCGTGATAATTACTGTAAAACGCATGTTACTGCGAAGCTTTTTAAAACTAAAACGCTGTGTAATATCTGATGAAACTTATCTTTACCTTTATCTCCTTTTACAATGAGAAATCTGACTACAGAAATTTTTTAAGAGACAACGCTCATTCCGTCTATTCTTCTAGCCAAACAATTAAAAAATTTCCCTTTTTATTCTTACCTAAGAATAGATAAATAACAAGAAATTAAAGCATGTTTCAAGACAATTAGAAATAAAAAAAATATTCTATCTAAATCCGATTACTTTTTTAACAAATTTTAGATTTTTATGAAATCAGTTATGCTCTTCGAGAAAAGGGTATAACTCTTGTTCTTTAAGAAATTTTTAGCATAAGATTTACCCTCTTAGTTAAAAATTTCCTTTACAAAGCTTTTTCTTAAAAACCAATCACATTTTTCTGAACATTGATAAGTAATATGTATAAAATCTATTTATATAAATAATTATGTCTGTAACGTTTCTCGTTTGCTTAAATAAACCTTCCGTTTATTTTATATATATAAGTTTTATTGAATTGCAATTTTGTATTCATTTTTCGAAATATATATAATATTAACAGCTGCTTCTGCACCTTGATTTCAAGTATTTGTTTTATCTGAAAACCAATTAACGTATACACATATACAACTGCATAACATTTTGATATAAAAATTAAAATATTAAATAAAATATATATGAAACTATTACAAAATTTTGACATTACAAATTAAATGATATCAGATGTAAAGGAAAACCTTTGGGTCACTGAAATTGTAGCAATTTAGTAACAAAGCACTTACAATACTTATCAGTCTTATATTTTCTTTGATCCCGAAATGATATATTTTCATAGCTGATGCAATTAAATTTCACATGGCCATAATTCCAATGTTAAAATGCTTAAATTATTAAATTTTGGGAAAAAATATATAATAGTTTCGCTTAAAATATAAATTCTGTTAAAGTAATTTAATCAATTAAATTAGAAATAGCATTGTTAAAAAAAATAAGTTAAGTTGCGTCTTTTTTTTTTAGGACAATGAACTTGGTGAAAAAAAGCTAGAATGCATTAAAAGTACCATTTTTAGGTTTAATACTAAGAGCTAAACAATCACAGATATCTGCATATAGAGAAATCCGATGAAGAAAGAAGGATAGTCAAAAACTATATATATATATATATATATATATACACGATAAAATGTAATACCTTAGACATTTTTTTTAATTACAAACAGCCAATTTCGCAAACTTATATAGTTGTTTTCAAAATTACACAATTAGTTTAGGACGTAAAAGGGAAGAAAAACTTTCGATAAAGAGGAAAGGGGAAGCTATAATTCTTTTATTTTGTCTTTTGAATTATTTTTATAAACATTCTCCCCAAATCACTAAGCTTTCTTGAATATATCGACACACAAATTCGTTTCTAATATTTGTATAAGAGAATATAATGAATTGAAATATATATATTATGCGCACATTTACAAAGAAAAATTAGATTTACTTTCCAAAATTGTTGAGATGCAATTAAAAGATATTTATTATTATCAATGCAACCAGTAATGCTTCATTAGTCCTAAAAATATTTTTACAAAACTAAAATTCACACCAAGGGAATAATCTGTAAGCTTTGTGTTGAACGCCTTTGGCTGCCCCTTTCTGCTCGACACATAAGTTAACTAATCACAGCCAATAAGCATCGTATAATTTCGAGCTTCTATCAGGATAATAAAAATAATATGTTTGCTGACACCCTGCTTCAAATTTGGTATCAGACAAATTTAATATGCCACTGTCCATATATATGATAGCTGTTAATTGAGACAAGGACTCGAACGGGCTTTCGACTAAAACAGAGGTTCCCAAACATTTTTGCCTCATAGACCCCTTGCCATGTTTTTTGGTATAGGTTAAAACCCCTGCTCACCTAATATTGAATTTTTACAAATTTATCTACTTAAATGTCTTTTTGACAGCTAGTATAGAGCTATTTACTTCAAAAGAATTAAATTTCTCACTGCATTGAAGTATAGTGTTTAAAATTTAGAAGCACGCGTGTTAATTAATTAGATTTAAATTTAATTAATATGTAAAGTAACTGAACAACAGACAAATGCTTTTAATGGGAGGGATGAATTTGGTGCTTCAATAACAAATTTTCAACATTTGATATCAATCTTTTCAAGTTTTACCCTAAATCTCCTCTATTAGTAATGACCAGTTTTTTGTTGTTTTTTCCCCTTCTTTCTTTTTTTATTTTGGAGATTGGCAACCGTGCTGAAACTCCTCACTAGGAAAAGCAATCAAAAACTTTCTCAGAATATTTTACAACAGGTTTGTCTTTTTAAAACCAAAATAGCTTGTGTATCCGTTTCTAAACTTTACTTTAAGATCTTCTCGTTAGAGCCTATTCCAATCAGTTCCTATTGTAATATATGAATTTTTTTTTTCAATGTGAACCATATGAATTGATTGTGATTATAGTAATACAAACCATAGTCAAAACATTTTCAAACCTAGTTTCAAAATCTGAATAAAGGGCATTTAAATGCTGAACGTAGAGTAAAACGTCCTGATGGATTGTCTGTGACAAATTGAGAAAATTCACGACCTCCAATGTTATGCTGCTTTAGCTTAATTCTGAAAAATATTCTTTGTTTTAATAAAATCTATGCGGTCATTTTATAACACTGCAATTTAACCTCATTAAATTAATCAAAGTAAATCTGTTAAATAGGTAAAATCTGGTTTCTACTTGATTTTAATTTTTCTCTTAAAATTAAAGTCACAATCTGGTTTAGTGAGAGCAACTATCATCAGTGGCGACACAGGGGCCTGGGGTCCGACCCCCTAAAGCCATCGATTTTTTTTTGATTGATTATAATTCTAAGAGTATAGTACGTAAAATTTAATTATTTGTTATTAATGATTAATTTCATTAATTACTGCTAATTATTTACTCAATAATTAGTTTTTACTGTGTTTTGTTCCCGAAAATCGATAAAATCAAAGGAGCAAAATACAAGAATGGTGAATTTTCGACCCCGAACCCCCTCCTTGAAAAATTTCTGTGTACGCTTCTGACTATCATATACCCCTATTTACACCTCATAGACCCCCAAATTATTTTTTCGCTTACGTGGACCCCTTGCAAGTCATCATACATCCCTAGGGGTCCATATAGACCTTCTTGGGAATCACTGGACTAAAAAATCGCCTGCTGCGAATTTGAAGTCAATGGCACTTGGTTGCCGCAGCCCGTTAGATGTATAAAGATGAAAATAATTATAACTCCCATTATACTTGAAAATATAAGTTTGAAAACGCGCACACATTTTTAAATACAGAAAGCTAGCACTTTTGCTATTGTTGTTAGAACATATATTATCAATAAATGAGTGCAAGTAAATTATTTTAACATAAAATATATTTGTCATTTATATGTCATCTGTCATAAAACTGCCATTTTAACATAAAATAAATTTTTCATTTTCTTAACAAAATCATACTGAAACAAGGAGTAAGAAATTACTATACTTATTAGCATGACAATAAAATAATTGAATTCTTCATTACTTATCGGAATTTTTCGAATTATTTTGAGCCGAAATTCAAATTGAGAGTTGACTGTGTCCAATGAACATCCTTTTAGTATTACTCTTTGAAACTACAAGTTATTATTGTTAAAAGTATCATTTCTGAGAAAAAATCGTGATATGAAGTATTTTTTGACAGGCCCAGATCTTCCAAGTTATCTTTTACCACCTTTTCGGAAAGCAAAGAGGATTCGAACTGCATTCTCGGCTTCCCAGCTTATGAAATTAGAAAGTGCATTTGACAAAAACCACTACGTCACGGGTAATGAAAGGAAGCAGCTAGCTGAGAGCTTAGGTTTAACGGAAACACAGGTAAGTTTCAATATAATTTCGTATTATGTACTCTCGATTGTTAGATAAAATTTGTCTCGAATATATCTAAGTTTCGGAAGTTAAATAGCGCGCGTGCTTAGACTTTTGATAAAATATTTCTCATTTTATAACAGCTAACTTGAGAATTAAAAATAGCAGTAGAATTTTTTCATCTTATCATTACTGGTGAAGCTCCAATAGCAGTACTTGTAACCAGTGGCGCACACAAGGGAGGGGTCTTGGGGGTCCGGAACCCCCCCTAAAAAACCCTTGATTTTTTCCGATGGACTATAATTCTAAGTATATAGAACATAAAATTTAATTAAATATTTGTTATTAATGATTAATTTTATTAATTAATGCTAATTATCTATTCAATAATTAGTTTTTATTGTGTTTTGTTCCTAAAAATCGAAAAAATCAAAAGGAGCCTGATACAAGAATGGTGAACTTTCGATCCCGGACCCCCTAAAAATTCCTGTGTGCGCTACTGCTTGTAACACATATATTTTATTTCGTTTAGTTCACGAAAAGTACCTGAAATGAGGATTTATGCTTTGGGTGTGATAAAAACACATATACTGATATATTTTTAACATTATATATTATTCTTTTTAATTTTAAAATCACCATAAATAAAAAATTGATATTGGGCAGCACATATTTCGTCTTGAAGGTTTAAGCGGAAAAAAATTTCAGCATTCTGAGGAATTTATATTCAATGTCTTTATTGTAGGTTTTAGGGAAAATTTCATTTGTGTGGAAGGGGGAGGGAGAAAAAGTAAATAGTTTAGTTTATATTTTTTTTAAAATTGTGAATAGTTTTTAAAAAAAAGGACTTTAACATTGTTTTTAAAATTTAGAGCTGCCAAAACAAAGTTTTTATCCTTATATCTTTTCTCCTTAATAATATGTTGCACAGTCTGTTATGTAATAAATGTTAAACGAAATTGTTTTTCCACCCAAACTACCAATATTTATATCAAAAATAATTTCACATTCAATCTACTTATTTTTCACACATAAAATAGATTAGGGGTTTCAAAATATAACGAGATCATTTAGCAATCGATTGCACACGTGGTTAAGAAATTGCTTTTGTGAAAACGAGAAATGTTTATCCACAGTAATAAAGCAGGAAAGTATTACATTTCATTGTGCTTTGATTTAAGGGGGGAAAAACAGTATTTCACAATTTAATTGATTCTATAATCGATCAATACGAAATATTCGTAGAAAAGGGAAAGTTACTCAAATTTGATAAATATGAAATATATAGGAGTCAATATCTGGAAATTTTTCACTTATTTATTATTTCTTATAAATAACCTATATTTTTTAATTTCTGAAAAATAAATTTTTTTATTCGCATGATTAATTTAAATATTTACCTTTTTAAAAACATCCAGATATTCTTAATATCCGTAAGGGTTTGTTATCAGAATTAAGATTTTTGAACCCTGAACAGTGCAATTCCCCCGATCTTTAAAATTTTTGACTATGTTCGTTTCGCCTTATTCACTTAACTAGCTTCACGCATTAAGGTACTAAAAAAGCTGAAATTTTTAGTTTTATGTAAACTTATATAAGATTAGTCATTTCAAAATTACCTTTTATCTTAATAGCATTCATATGGGGAAAAAAATAAGAATTTTGAAATTTTAAATTTTCGCAATACTTTTTTATATTTATATGCACTTCTAAGAAATGAATTTAGTTTATCTTTATAGAAAGGAATCAGGATTTTTTTCTGATTATTATTTCCACAAGAAGCTCTCATTTTATTTCACTCTATTTTCATAAACAAGAAATATTTTTTGTCATGGTTATTTCTGAACTTTTTGCAATTTCAACGAGATGTTCTATATAAAAAGATGGGATTTGGTCAATTGGTATTAAAATATAAACTGTGCAAGAATTTTTATGTTGAGAAAAGGCCCAAGACGAAAAAATCGTTTATACATCGCTCGATTTTGACCAATCTTGGAGAAGATACGTATTTTCTTGGTGTATGAGTATATAATGGTATTTTTGTATTTGGTACTATTATAAAAACAACATGATATTTATAGTTTTTCTAATGAAAAAGATTTCTAATAGAATAGTAAATAAGATAACAGCATGCATTAAAAATCAGGGGAGAGGCCAAATTTGTGTACATACTGATGCTAGGAATGTTTGTCTAAATGTTCTGTTTTAGAAACAACATAAAATCTAAATTGTAGCTATTCTTTACGCCACGTAGCGCCTAGGTGAGGCCCAATCTCGATGTTATCTTTGACATACGATCATTTTGTAACGTGAGGTATTCATTCCCCTTTAACTGCACAACCAAGTAGCGTCTATGAAAGTAAAAGAACGATTAAACGACTGCACACACCCTCAATAGCCTACGTTGGCTCCTTCTATATCTACTAACTCTCCCCCTCCCTTCCTATAGATAACCTAGAATATATTTTCCCCTACTGACTGCCTTATCTACTCTAGTAGTAGTCACAGTTGGGTTTCTGACTGGATGAAATGGTAAGCCAACTGTTTCGAGAGGCCTGCTGTGTTCAGAGTCACACTTTGGTGGTGCTAAATCCTCCGTGTTGTTTACAAGTTGAAGCGGCCAGCTCACCTAGGACAGGAATGTTTTACGTGTTGCCATCACCGTCCAGAAAGAGTGGTCGTTTATTTTCTCTTGCATTTATCTCCCCCTTCAATGAAGAAAACTTATAAATTGTACCATTCACACGTAACCCTCGGAATATCTTGATGCAAATGTTTTGTATCATCTTAATTTCAAATATATGAGAACATTACTGTTCCCCCAAGAGTAGAAATATAATTGCTATGGATTTCGATTAAGTTTCGGCAAACTTTGTTGTATTTAAATATAGTAGAAGAAACAAACAAGTTCTTCTTTTCCACCTTTTTTTTTGATGTGTAACATCTTTCCTCTCGGTTGATGGATATTTGTTGGGAGTGATTTCGTGAAAAGGGACGGATGTGTGTAACAGGATGTGACGTAAGCGTGTGCTACTTGATTTGACCAATGAGAGTGCGTGGCTGTGTCTTTTTGCTACCCTCGCATGGGGTCCAACTCTAGTAGCCATCATGCACTCGAGCGCTTGATTCTAAATCCGTTAGTCATGATATTGGGGGACATAAGTGTGGCAGAATGCTTATTTGAAAAATAAGATACATTTCTACGTATCAATGTACGTAAGTATACATTTCTTCGAATCAAACGGTTAAAAAAAAATTTAAGATTTCCTGCATTTTGTACTTTTACCATATAACGAAGGTGGTTCTGCTCTTTTAAAAAATTATCACTCGCTTCCCCTGTTTTTGAGTGGTGATTTTAACTTTAACTTCAGTTTGCCAAAAGCTGAGCCACTCATAGCTTTATGAATGATGAACTCAAGCTCGAAATGAACACAAATTAGAATGTTTCGACTGCTAACAGTGGTACTGTTATTGACGCTGTTTTTCAACGGTTTTTAAGTACTTTGAAATCAAAAGTATATGTATCATATTTTAGTTATCATAAGTCTGTTGTCTCCGCTCTTCCCCAAATTGAACAAGAATAATTATTTTTGATAAAATATTGTATTACTCCTTTTGTTAATTAAATACAATTTTCATTAAAGATATAATTATTCGATAGAAAATTATTTCCAATCATACCCGATTCTCTCTCATTTTTTTTTTCAGGAAAAAAGTTAATATTGCGTATTTACCACTATAACATGTCAGATGTTACACTCATATGCGACTACTATAAGACTCGTTTTTTTTAAAAAAATAAAACTCCCATAAGACTGCTTTAAAGGAGTTTAAGAAACATCCAAAGACCTATTCAAAATGTTACCACACCATTTCATTAGTCAGTTTGGAATAGTTAAAGGAAAATATAACTTGCCTGAATTTTTTTCCCCAACATCAATAGGAAATACAGCTCCGTGAATGCTAATTTCTAATAACATCTTATTTTTGAAAACGTAAAAATCTACTGTTAATAAGAAACCAACATTCATGAGAAATCACATCAAGAAAACATTTATGAAAATACATATAATACTAGTTAAATTAAATTTCACTTCATTACATTAGGGATTTTAAAATCATAAAATTACTGCGTAGTATTTTTTTTTTTTTAGTTATTAACCGTCTTTCTATGCATTTGATATAAGTTACACCAAGAAACTAACAGAATTAATAGTTGAAACTTAAAGATAAAATTTCTCATAATTTCACTAAATTTTTCTATCGTTTCTTCTGCAATAATTAGTAAAAAAAAAATCATACTTTAAATTCGATTTTAGATAGAGAAATTTAAATGATAACATTTCTGTAACGTTCTAATGATTCATAAATTTTTGAACAAATGTTGAGCTTTTAATAGACGTTCTTTTTTAAATATATAATTAAAAAATAAAAATAATTAATAATTTTTTAAGGAAATTGAAATGTAATGTAAAAGACCAACTGTGTATTTAGAATGAAGGATAGCATGTTTTTCAATGAAGCAAAAATAAAAAGAAGAGAATCAAGAAACACTATCTCTTTTTAGAGCTAATTGTTTTTCTACTGTGTGCTATCACTCATATTTTTTCCTTAAATATACAAGTCTTTCCTGTAATCTGCTGCGTTAGTAATGCAAGATATAATAAAACAAATCTGTTATGTACTTCTCAAGCTAGAAAAGTATTTTAAGTAAAACAAGACAATGAAAAAGATACATTCTGTCTGATACAAAACATGTAGTTTTAATGATAGCACAGTTTCATCTAACATTCATTATATCTCATTCAGAGATTTACGTTACTAAAATGAAAGAGAAGCTTTGAAATAGAGAAATGTGTATAGTTATTTATTTTCGAACCGAAGAACTTATTAAATATAAACGAGAGCGTTATAAATGACACTTAATTCAACACCCTTGCCTAATTTATTTATTCAATCAGAGCTTAGAATTTTTAAAAGGAATTTATTAGCTCATCAATATGAGAATAATCAAATTAGAAAATAATTATGCTAATAACTACGAAGTTTGAAAACATATAGAATTTAACTTTTTAATTCGATGAAATCAAAATCGTAAGCGTAACGTACAACCCCGCAAACGCCGCATCGCGGGGGAAGGGCAGGGTTCAAGGGAACCCTAAGCCTGACTGGCCTCTGTAAGATCCGGCTTGAGGGCCCAAAACCTGACTTTGCAGGGGACCTAATATTCTCCGTTACGCCACTGAACCATGTCATAAGAATATATATACATACATACACGCTCACACATATATCTATATATACTCATACATACATATGTAAATAAAGAATGAAGACTTATTAATTAATAAATGAGAAATCCAACAATAAAAGAACTGGTTCAGTATGATGTCCAGCATTGAAATTAGCTTGTTCAGGTCTAAGCAGCAAGGTAAATCACGTCTCTAGGCGGCAACCTTGTCCTTTTTTGCTCAGTATTTACTGGAAAGAAAAATACGAACTTTTTCAGAATACAGAAGAGAAAAAGATCATTTAATAAGTAGTAATATTACTACAAGAGAGACAATTTTAACTTCAATATTACTAAGTACCTCTATAGATAAAGTAATATACATTCACATAAATTTTCAGAAGCATTTTTATAGATTACACGCAACCAGTGGCGCACACAAGGGAGGGTCCTGGGGGTCCGGACCCCCCTAAAGCCCTTGATTTTTTTTTCCGATTGATTATACAGTATACAGTACGTAAAATTTAATTAAGTATTTGTTATTAATGATTAATTTTATTAATGAATGCTAATTATTTATTCAAGAATTAGTTTTTTACTGTGTTTTGTTCCCAAAAATCGACAAAATCAAAAGGAGCATGATACAAGAATGGTGAACTTTCAACCCTGGACCCCCCCTTGAAAAATTCCTGTGTGCGCTACAGCAAGCAACGTAACATATTTTTAGTTTCAAATAATTCAGAAAAAATCAAAAATTATTATAATCTCATTAATTATTATTTAGAACAAAAATATCTATTTTTTTTTTATTCATGGCTATCTGTTTAAGTAAATTCTAAATTGCATAGATATTTTTTTAAATTTTTATATTAGTAGGGTGCTTTTATTAATAAATATAATATAAATATTCATATAAAACTAAACTCAGTGGCGCAACAGCCCATGACGGCCAAGGCTTACTGTGCCCATCTCTCGTATGCGTGACCATTGGGTGCTGAGGTACATGAGCAGATGTCCCCTCATTTTGTCAGTCTGAAGCAAAACCCCCCCATTGTTTAGTCCCCAAGCAAGCTCGGTGCTCATTTATCGACCCACTGAAGGGATGAAAGGCTGAATCGACCATGGCCAGCCCGAGGATAGAGCCCCGGACCTGTGGTGTGGAAGCACGACACTCTACCACTTGCCCTCGCTAGATCGTCCCTGGCATACTCTACACAAATGAAGTCTGGTGATCTAACTGGCCAATACATCCGGCGAATATCCTCATTTTCCAGAAATTCATCGATCAGATGAGCTCTTTGTGCCTCGTTGTCATCTATTGAAATAAATTCAGGGCCAACTACACCCGTGGAAAGTTGAACATAGATCTCCAAGACCTCATTCCTATACCTCCAGCAGTCACAGGGCCTCTTTCAAAGGCAGAGAGGTAGGTGTGTGCGACCATCCAACGGGATGCCTGCCCAGACCATTAAGCCTCCGCTGTCGTAATCGTCAGTTTCTCGTACATTGGAGGGCAGGAAAGCTCTCTCCCTATAAAAGTACAGCGAGAATATATGGATATCTGTCCATCTTCTTTTATCAGAGATCTCATCATCTTAGATCTCAGAGATCCACTTGAATATAACTTACCCATTACTCCGCTCGATGGCCTTTCATTGAATCAGGTCTCGAACAGATACTCAGTTGAAGTGTCTATGGTTGTGAGTCTGTGATCTTAGGATCTTTTCTTACCACTTTTACTCTAACTTGATTATAAGATCGCCTTTCAATTACATTATTCTGATTTAGAGTAACTAAATAACACAACTCTATACAGAGCTGCATAAAGATTTATTGATGACAGACCTTGTAATTTTAAAATAAAACAAGACATCCTAGAAAACGACTAAGCTCTTTCACGTTTCTCTTCAAACTTCCCCATCATGCATATAAACGATTTGGAGGTTAGCTGAAGTCAATGTGTAAAATTCTTGTTATATCCTTATGGCGGTCTTTGATGAAACTAAGTTTTAAACTATTAATTTTCTGTAGTCCCCCATTAATTTATAGTTCTATCAACCAAGACAACATGAGCTTTACAGTTTAAAAAAGTAGTGCGAATATTCCTTTCAAGAAACTTCATTATGATTTGTGATGTTCATGATAAGTTAAATCTTTCAAATTGATTGCACTGTGATTTGTGGGATAATTTTATTATGAAAGCTATTTAGGTTTTGATAACGTTTTACCCACGATTTTGATCCTACTTCACCAACACGGATTAGAATAAAAAACTAAACTAAATTGTCTATCAAATTTTGACGGGTTTTTTATGCAAATTTCAACAAATGATTTGTTGGGTGTGTTGGAAAATGTTTTATTCTGTGGACCTAAATCGCTCAGTGTATACCCGCCCCTTTTCAAGTTGCTTAACTATTTTCTTCCTGTAAAATTTTGAATATTGATAAATTATCGTTTAAATGACTACAACTTAAATGTTTTTTGTGTGTGTTGTGTGTGTGTGTGTGTGTTCAGCTGTTTCTCACGTTCGCTATTTACTGCCATGTGAGCGCTAGTTTTATCATTTATCTTAAGATTAAAAAGAAATATTTTATTTCGAAATTACTTTTATTTGTAAATTACTTTTTATTTACTTTTCTGTAGTTTTTTTCCCAAACTCAATATTAGGGTTTTAAAGATGTTAGTACAAAATTTCAGTTAACTTAGAAATTTTTTTTAATTTGTATGAAAAAAAATAAAATTAAAAAATCAGTTAGATCAAATATATATATATATTAGATCAATTATATTAAAAATTCAATTGCATCAAATATATGTCAACACACACACACATATATATTTATATATATATGTATGAGAGTGGTGTAATGGCGCACTCAAGGAGAGGGGTCGACGGGTCTGGACTCCGCCCCCCACATCACCCGTGTTTCTTTTTCGAATGATTATAATCCTATGTATATTAGTAAGCAAAATTTAATTAAGTACTTGCTACTAATAATTTATTTTATTAATTGATTCTAATTATTTGTTCAATAATTTATTTTTAACACGCTTTTATAAGTTTCACTTGTATGTAATGGAATCTTTGGACTCTATTTTTACCCACTTTAAAAGGTAAGATTAATTCGAAATTTTGCACACTTGTCAAGGACCAATGACAATACAATAATTTCATAATTTTATTCCATTGTCCTGATTAGGATCCACAAAAATAAGGATTTTTAAGATTTGGCGACTAATTGCAAATACCATTTCCAAATTTGGCGACTAATTCCAGATATGGCGACTAAAAGACCCTACTCCTTAAAAAGGTGCAACCCTAAAAATGAAAATGCTCTTTATTAAAATACAAATAAAACAAACAAAAAAAGTGTTCTTTATGTGAGAAAGGAGAAGGGTGAGTTAGCCATAATATAAATCAAATTTTTCTGAAATGGAAAAAAAAGACTAGTGCATGTGAAAAAAATAAATTATGTTCTAACTGCTAAATATTTTTTATTTTTATAAATCAATACGTTTAAAAATGATGATTTATAGCAATACGTTTAAAAGGTGATAATACGATTGACATTTAATATTTCTTCTTATACACTTTTTATTAGTTAGACCTGTATTTATAGGGACGGAATCATTGAAATACAATGATATGGGACTCATCCGAGGCCCCGTAAACAGAGAGAATAAGTACCCTTCAGACCCATTAATTAATATCCATTGAAGAGCAAGACTAATTCCAGCACACACACAGCCACGTAATTCCGGTTCCAAATATCAAACTCAAGGATAAATTCAACAAAGAATAAATGATGGTTTTAAAAACTAAAAAAACAGGCTTTTATTGTAGACTGAACTAAAATGAAAAATAAATTACAGTTTTTAAAAACTAAAAACACGCTTTTATAGTGAATCGAGCTAAAAAGTAAAAAAATAATTCTTAATATAAGAATAAAATGATTTGCGAGAAAATTAATGTCATTGCAGGTAAAAGCGTGGGGTGCTCAAATTGTTATAATTTCTTACGAGTTCTATTCCGAAATGCAGAATTAGTGCAAAAATGTAAAACAAAGCACCCCACGCTTTTACCACAATGCCATTAATTTTCTCGTTAATCATTTTATTATTATACTAAGAATTATTTTTTTACTTTTTAGCTCGATTCACTATAAAAGCGTGTTTTTTACTTCTTTTTTTTAACTATAATTTATTTGCTGTTTTTTCCCGACAATCGGCAAAATCAAAAGAATGTTTTGTGGTGTATTGGGAATGATACGAGAATGGTGGACTTTCGACCCTCGACTTCCCCTCTTGAAAAATTCCTGTGAGGGCCACTGGTGTGGTGTACGTTAAGAAAATAGAAAAGAATAATGCTAAAATATTACACAAATACGAATTAAGCATAACATAGATATATAACATAGATATATAGATACATTTACTTCACGTATAATGCATCAAATACAAACCAATTAAGAGAATTAAAAATAAAACTTAACGATATTCCTCAGTAACATTGTCTGGTATAAAGTAATTTAGGTAAAACAATTGTTATTATTTGTGTAATAATTTAATCTTACAAATAACATTTCTCTAGTTTGAGACATTGAAACTCTGTTGCACATATACTTTAGTTTATATGTATTAAGAATGTATCAAAAATACATAAAACTAAGTTAAATTCTCGATTATTTTTCATGCATGTATTTCTCAAAAATTTTAACATCTTCTCTCCATACTTGTAGATTTTAAAGCTCCTTTGTCATGATGTTCTTTTATATAATTTAAAGAGGTTTTTTTTTATAGCTGTTGATATAATTTCTTGCTGTTTCAAGGACGGTACTTATGAAAATAAAATGTGGACACTATTAAGATGTTGTCTTTCTACACATCATACGATTCAGAAGCTGTTTTTTATTTTAATATTTCAGAGACGTACCTCCGCTAATCTAAATTCTGTATTCGTTGCTTCAAGTGAATCTAAATTTAACTTCATTTACAACTTTCAAGCCACATTTTATTTCTCTGTTTTAGTTAAAATATATCATTGTATGTTATCTCATGAATTAAAAAAAAAACTCATTTAGAAAATGGTTCTATCCACGACAGCTGTGTTCACATTCTGACTCATGATACGAACAATAATAGTTGTGACTCCATTAACTTAGACAGAGAGTTTCTTTTAACCAGTGACATATTGCCAGTTTATTATGCACGCGGGGTTAAGATAACGTTGCACTTTTCTTTATTTCCTCTCTAGTCATATTGAGTAGCAATAATCGTTATGATAACAGGAAGATTCATGACGGAAGTTTTGCCACCTACCCTAAGATGCTTATCCGAATCATTTAATGGACCTAAACGGGGCCGTGGCAGTTGAAGGAGATAAAAAAGAAAATATCAGTCCATTAAAAACAAGGCAAAACAGCATCAAGAAACGAAAGCAACCAACAGTCCATCACATCTTTTTTGTCCCTTTTAATTCCATCACTTGTGTGGAATTACGATACGAAATTCTAATAATTCATACCCATTATTAGGACTTAAATAAGAATCCTGAAGCCGTCTTGCTCCTGCGCTCGTAGTTAATTGATGACGGGCCACTGGCGCGTGCAACTATTGAAAGACGCAAGCATCAATAATTATTGCCGTTCTCTGTCAATGGAAATAACAAAGCGGTGTTATAAAAAAAGCAAAGAAATTAATTGGTTGACTCGTCCCATTTAAAGGTCGACGGCTACCCCCAATTACTTCCAGCCCACAACTTCCTTTTACCATCCGTCATTTCCAACTCTCAGCTCTCGTCGATTACCTGTTTGTTCAATTATTACCAACTCCACCCGATACACATGAAAGCTATGCTGTTCACTACCAACAGAAAGAAGCGTAGTTCGACACTGCTCTCACAAAAGAGACTAATGCGAACGTTTACTGAAATTAATTTTCTGAGAAGACCAAGCTCAACGATAACCGGTTATTGCAGACTCGCGCCTGAAACCGCTATTGTAATTTCGAACTCTTAATCCTCAAAATGCAAAGCAATTTAAAAATGGAAACAAAATATTAAAAATGTTTAATTAACAGAGCATAATAGATTCGCAACGCTATTTATAACCTAATCAAAATGTCCCCGACGCTATTTATTATTGAAGCTGGATTAGTTACTGCCCGAGCCTGAAAGTGATGCTTCCATAGTTTGAATCATTAAAAACATATTAAAGCTCTTATATCTCTCAATTTGTACATCATCATGTTATTCTTATTGAAGAGGCAATTAATATTAGTTAGAAAATGTGCGTGATGCATAATGAGCACTGGGACCAGTGGCGCACACAAGGGAGGGGTCCTGGGGGTCCAGACCCCCCCAAAGACCTTGATATTTTTTCCAATTGATTATAATTCTGAGTATATAGTGCGTAAAATTTAATTAAGTATTTGCTATTAATGATTAATTTTATTAATTAATGCTAATTATTTATTCAATAATTAGTTTTTTACTGTGTTTTGTTCCCGAAAATCGACATGAGGAGGATACAAGATTGGTGAACTTTCAACCCCGGACCCCCTCTCTTGAAAAATTCCTGTGTGCGCTACTGACTGGGACAAAATGTTTTGATTGGTAATAACAATAAAAGTTAATTAATACTTAGAAAGCTTACTTCCCTGCATATTCTTAGAACATCCAGAATTGAGAAAAAAACTGTCATTAATACTCATTAACTACTTCAGATATTTTTTATTTACTTAGAGAAAAAAAACCAAAAACTGATTGATTTAATTTCACAAATTTAAAGAGTTAAATTCCTAAGTAGGAAGAAAGGGTAAAAATATAACACATCCTTTTAATGGGGTCACTTCAAGCAGCATTTTTCTGTCTGCATTATGTTAAAAAGGACTAAATTTAAAGAACACTTTTTTTAAAAAGTTGATTGGCCGAACAGTCACTAATATTTTTATACGTATTTATTGTAATATATAATTATATTAATGAGATCACATTTTTATAACTTAGTGTATTTTTTAAAAAAAATTCTTATGGGGGAGTAACATAGGAAAAGCTTTCAAACGAGGAAAATTATTGTACTTTTAACCGGTATTATTTTTAGTTACTTTGACACACACAAAATCACTCATTAAAGTATTTATATAGTATTAATATGTGTGAAAAGTTTTAAGACGAGTAGAATTTTCAAAAGTATTCCTTTTGTGTGTTGTAATTCACACTTTTGATAAATTGCAATTTAATGTAAACACTTTTATCTTTAAGTAATACATGGTAGCTACATACACGTAGCTACTATGCATAATAACTAAAACACTTGTTGTTCAGTTACAGTACAAATTTAAATTACATTAGAAGTGGAATTAGTCATAGTTTATTTTCCAATAAAAATTGAAAAATCCAAATTTTTCACTCATTTTTATAAAGGGATCCCCTTAAAGATATTTTTAAGACATTCAAGAAATTGATTCAAGTCTTTAGTAATATGTATTAAGTTAAGTAAAAAGCATTTAATTCCTTATAATTATGATCAGTGGCGCACACAGGAATTTTTCAAGGGGAGGAGAGGTTCAGGGTTGAAAGCACTTATTCTCGTATCATACCCCAATACACCGCCAAACATATTCTTTCGATTTTTTTGATTGTTGGGAACAAAAAACAGTAAAAAATAAATTATTGAATAAATAATTAGCATTAATAAATAAAATTAATTAATTAATTAATAACAAATACTTAATTAAATTTTACGTACTATACAAATATAATTATAAACAATCGAAAAAAAAATCAAAGGCTATGGGGGCGTCCGAACCCGGGAACCTTCTCCCTTTGTGTGCACCACTGATTATGATATATTTACTGTTTTCTACTTCATGTTCTTTTAAATACATCTTTCTTCGTTAATGTGTATTAACTTCCCTTTAAATATCTTTAGCTTAAGGAGCTATGTTCAATGTAACATGAAACAATCTAACAATCTTTTATAAAATGTAATATCTGCTCAATTTTAATCTTAGAATGAAATTAAAACTATTTTTTTATACTATGAACGTTAAACAATAAATCTAATTTCATCAAGTTTATCCAACTGCAATTATTTACATTATCTGGCAAAAAATTGGAATACAATTTGCTTATCTTTATTACAGGATTTGTGCGAATTAATTCAACATATTGTATTACTATGCGGCACTGGTGACTGTCCTTGTAGTTGCAAAGGGCATTTGAGGTGATGCATTAATCATCAAGATAACACAAAGACAATTTTAAGGCTAAGTTCAATTTACATAAAACAATTCCACAGTTATTCAACGAGACAATTTTTAGTGTGATGAGATGAATCCACCATTCTTCAAGCAGGAAGCTTGATACTTTCTTATCAAGCTTTAAATACAACATAATTCTACTGCAATAATCACACTTTAATTAACCATAGTTGTTAATATTATACTACGAAGAATATATATATTTCTTTTGTTTGGATAGTTCATTTGGTAATTGAGACATATGTAATCATTCATCTTTTAAATTTTCTTTGGAGGGATTTTATTTAATTTTTGATGGTCTTGAGCCTTAATTTTAAAATGGTAACTAATTTTTTTTTGTTTACCCCCCTACCATTTGGGGAAGTCCTTTTTAAACCCCAACGTTTTTCCGCAAAAACTGCCACTTTCGCACTTCTTAAAATAAGATGATGCAATATTGTATCACATTCAATTATTCTGATCAATCATGGTATTCAATAATAAATCATATGCTTCTCAAAGCTTTAGATACAAAAATATACAGAAGCTGATACCTCCGGAATGAAAAAGAATGCTTTAGTGTACTGTCTTATGTCAACATGTGTTTGTTCATTTTTTTTTGTGTTTTTCCGCTTTGTTTTTTAAATATTAAAATGGGATTTAAAAACCCAAAATTGTTTCCTCATCCTTTCAACGACTGTAACAAAATAAAGATTATCCAGTAAAGTATTTTTAATTCCTGTTAAATCATTACATGTCTAAATTATGAATTTTCATTTAAGTAACTGATTTTCCCAAATTAGCCACTTTTTTGGGATTTGATTTTCTGAGCTATCTCCTCTTACTTATTTCATTTCGTCAGTAATCAGATTTAATTTCTAAAAATGTACAATATCCCAAAAAATTTCTCTGTAGCGCTTTTCTTAATTTAAAATCATAAAGGCAGTGTTATTAATCCACTTAGTAATTTTTTTTATTTTTTATTCTTATTGTATCATACGTCCCCATCATTATTTAGCTTTATATTTGTGTAAAAAGTGGACGCCATGAAGTGAGAAAGCGCAAATGGTGACAACGCCCTGTGCAACCATCAATGTAAAGCATCCTTTGACGCAAAAGTAGCTCTATAGCTTTTGGTTACTAATTGTGGAAGATTTGTCGGTTGGATGCCATCATTATCCATACAAGCTTGAATGGCTTCTATTATTGAGAGCTAAACAGCGGGTATCTCAGGAAACGGAGTACCATAAACCGGTAACTTCTAATGATATGTAAATTATACATCTACGGTAAATCAAACTTATTGTATGTTCATTGTTATAAAGATGTTTTTTCTACTATGTAGAAGAGAAACTTGTTAGCTAATATAGTTACTTTTTATTTACTAGGCGTTTAAGCATCACTTGCTTGCTGATTAAAATTTTAGACACGGTGTCGGATACTTGAAGAATTGTCTTAGAGCTTTTAAAATCTTTTCTGTCTGGCTCTTTATTTAAATATATTTTAAATCATTCTCCCTTCTCTGGTTATCTATTGAGAACTTAAGTTAATCGTTAGCAATTGTTTTTCCCCAAGAATAATGAATTATACTTTTTTATTGCAATTTTAAAAAACCTTTTGAGGAAACGCTTAATTTTGTGGCAAGATTCTTATTTTTACTGAATCAATCAGATTAAAGCTGATTAGCTGATTTTTAGCACGGAAATTTGTTTATTACCCTTTTGCTCGTTAACCTCTCTGATTCGTTTTTAATGCAAATGATTTATGCCACTTAGAGGAAAGTTATAAAATGCAATAGCTTTAATTTCCTAATTTTTTTCACTTATTTAAAAAATTTCTTAAAACATTACACAATGCAATATTGTTGCGTATTATTTCTCAAAAATGTTTATCAAAGAATTAAATTTTAAAAATATAACAGAGAAGTTTGAAAATCTTGGAGTTAGCCCTAATAGTTAAATAATATTAAACATATACGCAGAAAAATATATACAAATGCTTATAAAAAATATTTTGTTCTCTTCAGTTTGATAAACGTAAACCATATATTAGAAAAATGTTATACATGTCATATTTTTCTATGAAGCATAAATCGGGAGGTATTAGAAGTTGGTTTTTCGTTATTTTTTATTCTGTTTATGAATACTATTTTTAGGGAAACATCAAACAATGGAGAATGATATGTACTATATATATGTCAGTGGTTTTCAAACTTTTTCGACTCACGGAACCCCTAGAATTACTAAGTGTTTTGGGGGAATCCCATTCTCCACACAAACATTCTTAGAAGAATAGATCTTAAAATAATATTTAAAGTAGATCAACAAGTTAAATGTACTTTATGTAAAGACAATTTAAGAAAATGTTTGTATTTGCTGTAAGAAAATCTTTTTATATATTGTTAATATAATTTATTAATATCAATTTGTACTCCAGGTGTCGTCTACACATGTATTATAATTAGTAACTGGGATATGTGCTTGCATTTTTTTACACAAACTGTAGAAATCTAGGTGTGCTGAAAGCCTTTGAAGTAATTTGAGCATATCTTAGGTAAATCTGTAACCAAAATCAAGATATTTTCGTTTATATCTGCATTTTAATATAGAATCTGTTGGTAGTTCAATCACTCGTTTTTGTTCTATCAGTAATAAATCCAGATCTTCATTTAAATATTGAAATTATTTTTTTAAATCCACTACATAGAAAACGTGAATCCATTTTCCATATATATTTATAATTTTTTTATTCGATTTTTTTTATTTTAACTCTTTGAGCTCTTGGATATACCTTGTGGAACCCCAGGGTTCCGTGGAACACTGTTTGAAGACATCACTGTACATATATAACACACATACACATACCACATAATTTTATATATTGGTTTGTTGTTCTTAGTTTTCGGTTCCATAATTTTCCTTTCCTGAAGAAATTTATCATGTTTATATTTATTTTATTATTATAATAATAATATATGCATAGAGGGAATTTTTTTAACGTTAAAGGTCTATTCCTATGTGTAAAAAAAAATCTTTAAATTTTTGTAAGAATTTCAAAGTTTTTGTTATGACTGATAAAATTCTATTAAAACTTTTCTATTTTTGCTATTATTTTTAGTTTTTACTCAATCCTATCTCAACATGCATTTTAATTACTCAAAATTTTAAACCTTCCATCTTTTTTAATCGCTTGTCTGAGCCCTTGCATTTCTTTCCAGCTGTAAACTGGGTATGATTTTCTAAAAATATTAAATAATTAATTTCCATTTATTTTGGTTTTTTAATATAAAGACTGGAATTAAAATGTCCCGAAAAGGTTTATTTGGGAATATCGATTTTTTTAATATAAATTTAAAATAAAAATGAAAAATTAGAGCTAAAAGGGGGAGCTTGAGGGGGGAAAACCCCTCAAATTTATCTTGTAATTGAATCTTTAGTATAATTATTAAACACACAGGTTTGTTTTATTTTTAGACAATATTTCTTCATTAACTTATTGAGCTTTTTATTTGCATATTGACTTTTAATTTTACTGTTTTATATGTGGTGGATCTCATGGTTACTTTTTAATAATGAATAAAAGTGTTTAAGTATTTACGTTTGAAAAAGACATGGTACAAAATGATTTTAAAATTAACCTTCACTAAAACTTTGTTTAAAAAACTATACGTAAGATCTCGTTCAACTGTATAAGAATTATAAAAGGAAAATTAAAACATCTGTCTGCTTTAAGCGGAAGTACGTGAGACGGTGTCACAAAACTTCTTATTTAAGATCCAAGTTCGTTCATTCGTATAGCATTTGAATATTGTTTGTTCACATTTGGTATGATATGGTTTTTCCCCTTTTAAAACTTAATCTGTGGAAGAATTTTTTTTTCCCTTAAATCCATCAAATTTGCCCCCGTTGTATGAAACAGAGAAAAACTTTTGATAAACCCCTTTTCCATTTTGGAGATAAAACTATAAATTTAAACTCATCCCCCATGGTTTCTCAGTTTAAAGATTGCGGAAAGAGAAATATATCTGGAACAATGAAAAAATATTGGCAACACGTCTTCTGTTACGGAAAGTTTTTTGTTTTAAAAAAAATATCTTATTTATTCGTTATTAATAACTTTTAACCCTTTATAACGGGCACGCAGCTAAAATACAATTTTCTGTGATAAAGTACTTGATAAATGTAATGTTCTCATCCTCTATAAAGATTATTTAGTCACAAAAAAAATATCTAATCGTGGGTTGTTTTCCTGGGTGGTAGCTAGACGTTATAGCCACTGCGTATTTAGGGCATTTAACTTACTTTTCAGGACAGAAATAATGAATCATATTCAAAAACTTTTACGAAAAAAATTTAAAATTTATGTAATAACTATTTGAATAACAATTAAAAAGCAAAAATATAATGTAATTTTAAAAATAAAAAGAATAATTGTACAACATAGAATACCTTTACTTAGGAAAAAAATAAAAAATACTTAGGGAATATACATTGAACTTGGTATATATCACATTTTATATTTTATTTTTTTAAAAAAATTGAAAAAAGTTAGAAATTTTAAAGTTTTTTTAAAATTTTTGGGGAAATTTTAAAATTAAAGTTTTTCCCAAATTAATAAAAAGTTTTCGGGAATTAAAATAATAAAAAAAGTTTTTTTACCAAACTTTATGAAAATTCGCCAGAACGGAAAATGAAAACAGTTTTTATGTTCCGTAAATTTTCCACTATTAAAAGGTTTTTCCAGAAAAAATAAAATTTTTTTTTTAAGTCATTTTAAATTCTTAGGGGAAAAAAAAGGGAAATAAAAGCTCTTTAAAATTTTTTTAAATTCAAAAAAAAAAAAAAACTTTTAATTTAAAAGGGTTTTTTTTTAACCACCCAAGAGGAAAAAGAAAAACTGTCCAAAATTTTTTTTTTTCAAAAAACAAAATTTTAAATTTTGAAAATTTTTTTAATTTGGGGTAGATTTACCATGGGGGGGCCGGTTTTAACCACCATCAGGAGCATATTGCAAAAAAGGTAGGGCGCATCCTTTAAAAAATTTTTTTCCCCCCCGTTTTGGTTATTAAGATATGGGTTGGCCACCACTTGTTGGAAAATTTTTAAAATGTGGCTGGCGTTTAAAACCAAAACTCCCCGAAAGGGGGTTAAAAAACTTTCTACATGCGAAGAATATAAATTTGGCGTAACAAATATTGGCCCCCCTTAAATTCGGTTTTGGTCCCAAGTCTGATCTTATAAAGGGTACATATTAGTGTCAGTCAGGTTTGGGGGACCCTAGAAGCCTGGGCCCCCCTACAATGCAGGGGTTGCTGGGGTGTACGTTACGCCACTATTACTCTTCACCTACTAGATATATTCATAAATAAAATGGCAGATTACACGTCATGATCTTTTGATGTGCGATATTTTTTGTTACATTCAATGACTTTTTAAATTTTCGCTTTTATGTCATACATTTCATCTATTGTAAAACTTTTTATAGATATTATCAGTGACAGAAACAATCAAATTTGCCAATATATGTTCTGTTCTCGATCTGTCACTATGAAAGTAATTTTAATAACGATTACTTACATACTTTTAAAAAAATGTTATTCTCACTCTTTACACATTGATTGTTAATATGACACTTATTACAAGTGAATTTATGTGTTAAATAATCCGTTGTAAATAGATAGATGTCATTATTTAACAGCGGTGACGCTTCAAAGATCTCTAATTACAACCTGTATTAGAGGAATAACAAATGAAGCTTTTCTGTAAATGATGTGTTATCTATCCTATTAGCTGTTATCAGCGGAGCTTGCTGGCACATTTCAGTTTCTATGAGTGACATTACACTTGATATCCAGCCGTGAATTGTCCGAGTGGATGTAATGGGAAGGAGATATTGTTCCTTGAATAATAGTGCTATGTCATTCTCTTGGTTTTACATCCCCCTCTTTAACGAATATAAACGGTTTCTTTCTCCCTCTCCAACTTTCGTTATATGAAGGACTGAGATTTTCTTTTTACATGATGCTTGTGAGAACGGATTGATAGTAAAAGTATTTTCCTCTTGTATTCTAATTACAAGTACTTAGTACTTTTTAAACACAGATTGGTGTTACTCTGAATGGAGACTCAAAGTCACTCCTAAAGTGAACGATTTAGAAAAACTTAAAAGAAGAAAAATTAAATGTAATTATACAGTAAAACCTCTCGAGTTACGCTATTTTCAAATCTCATCGATTTGTACTTTTCCCCCCCATCGTTGAAACTCAAACGGAATCGGTACCAGAGCTTGATGAAATTGATAGTTTGATTAAAGAAGTTGTCGATCTTGCCAGGCAAATAAGTTTACTAGGGGATAGTGATGACGTTCAAGAACTGTTAGGTTCCCACAATCATGAGTTTACAATGAATGAACTCATAAAAATACATGAGCAAGCGCAAGACATTGAAGAACTTGAATCTGTAGACCCAGTTCAATAAGACGATCATATGATGGTTAATAATTTGACAGAAGGCCTCAGTTTAGTTGAAAAAGGGTTACAAACTTTAGAAAATACATACTCTAACGAAGAGAGTACTTTTTCAATAAAACAAGGAATAAAAAAAAATTATTAGCATGCTGCAAGAAAATTTTGCGGAAAAAAAAATCTGTGACCCGGCAGACTACTTGTTAGATTTTATGAAACCTTCTACATCAAAATAACCTCGATTTTTTTGTATTTATGTTATCTAAGATTTTACTAAACAATTTTTTCTAAATTATCATTTTCTCTCGTCTCCGGCACCAACTAAAAATAATTTATATGTATTTATATACGAAATTATACCCCGAATTACGCGGTTATACCTCAGTCTTACCTATCACGCAAGTCCGGGGTATTACTGTATATAATTGTATATATATGAAATGTTATCACTTGCAATAAGACATTAAACGGGGATATTTTGTTTCGATGTAGCCATTAAAGGATTGAAGCTTCTTGGTATTTTTATGATTCACATTTATTTAATTAATTTAACACACAGAACACAAACAGTGCCGAAGTGCAACACAAAGACACGTGGATATTAAAACGATACACAAATGCTTTCTTTGTTCGCTCCGCAGATCTCAGCTTTTACAGTTTTTCTCAACCAGGAAGCTTTTAGAATCATGTGATGTCCCGTAAAGACTTTGAGGATTAAGTCAGAATACGTGGATGATACAATATTGCATCACCTGGTTTCAAAAAACATGAACGTGATAGTTTCTTAGGAAATAAAGTTGTGGTTAACAATATATTTCCAATTAGTCGGGTAAAATAAATTATCATGGAATGTCTTGGAGGGCTCAAAGTCTTTATGAATTAAATAAAATCCCTCGATAGAGTGATTATTAAATGAACTATTGCACACACACACACATATATAATATGGTAATTTTTTTTTATTCTTAAAATCTATTTTCCCAGAATTAATTTCAACTAAAAGTGCTTTACTCACAAAAAATGTTGTTATTAATTGTGAGCATCACAAGTTCTCAATTTCGTTGCAATTTTTCTTTCAGAATATTTGAAGTTGTTTGTATATTTTGAGTAAAATTACTTTGAAAAAATAGTTTTAAAAAGAACAAGAAAAAAAAAATAAGATACCTGATTACTAATATCCATCCAAAAATTGTAATGTTTTATGAAAATTTCGGACAAAAAAAATGACTCTCAGTATCATAAAAGAAATAAAATATGTATTTTTAGAAAAATTTTGACAACCGAATTGCCTAATTTTTAATTTGAGATGAGAGTTTTTGACTTAATATCGGAAACATTATAACATAGAATTGTAATAATAATTTTAAGAATACAGTCATTTAGAAAGTCGTTTAATCTTTTGCAAAAGCATAACATGCATACTCTTGTGCAATACTCTAAATTTAAAATTACTCTATTTTTGAATCTCCACTGACCACGACTGCCTATCCAAGCATTTAAACACTATAGGCATTGCCCAGAGTCCCCTGTGTAAATTGTGCGATTCCAAAAAAGAAATAGACGCCATTCATTTGGCACGCTACCGTGTACTCAACTTTGAATTCATTTGGAGCAGATATTGGGAGACTAGAAACAAAATGTGTAATTTATAGATTATACTGTGAACTTGTGTTTCTTTTGTTTCTTGTTATTTGTCCCTCTTCTCAGTTTCTTGTTTTGCTTGCAGTTGTCTAGTAATCCGCCACTGAAAATTTAAAAAAAAAACTTTCTTTTTTTATTTATTTATTTTTGACTAATCAAACTCTCGAGCAAATTTTGCTCATTTGAAATACAGTTACAAAAAATGACAGCAATTTATTATTATTTTATTTTGAGTTACAAAATAACATTTTTTTTTTAACTAAGGAATCTTCGAGTAAAGGAAACTATAAAGAAAACCTCTTTTTTTTACAATACTTCACAACTTGTTTCATTAAACTAAATTTAGAAATCTTAAGAGCTCCCCTTCTTAAATTGTATCAATTTGAACGCGCAGTTCGGCCTTCAAACCGTGATCCCGAGTGATTATGGTGTAATTAACTTTCAGTGAGCATGATCTCAAAGAAAACTATCAGAACATTCCCAACAATTCTATTGCTACAAAATAAAAAAGTGAAAATATATAAAGATAACATTTTATCCTTATGAGAAAAATGAAAGGAGTCAAGTTAACAAAGATGTAATTTATTGAGACGAGAAAAATCACACAGCGTTTCGTTATAAAAAGAAAATATGAAGATAATATTTAACTTATAAAATTATCTCTATAGAGCGTTGTAACTTAGTTCACAATCAAGATAATTCTTCGCTATATTGGGTTTTTTAATAGACTAAAAGCAAATATAAGAGTGACAGGGTCAAATCGTGTGTCGTTACTTTTCAGATAGCAGTTTGAGGAAAACCTAAATTAAAACGTTTTAATCGAAATAAAAGAGCTATTATCAGAACCTTTTAAAGATTCTTTTTGGAATTTTGCTGAAAAGCGTTCATCATTACTTATGTTTTTGGAAGGTATTCTCATTTAGTTAGAAAAATGTTCCTTCCGAATCTTAAATTACTGTAATCGTATTCACACGTTATAATCAGAAAAGATTTCTTCATTCGTATTAAGTTTTATTCCAAAATAACTGGATATTCTCTGTTTTAAGAGGGAAAATCTCGTGCCTTTTAATCTAAGTTAACAGCGTTCTTTCTACTGAGTTCATTAATAACTGAATCGTTGCCCTTTGCTGTTGTTGTCGGACATTACAAACTTAAAATATTAAATTCTCTTTCTTGTCTAAAGCAACAACTTACGCGGTGGGTTTTATTTCTTATGTTATGTACGCCAGTTGAGAATTGTAGCTTGTAAAAGCCACTTTAATAAGAACTTTAAAAAACCATTTGTTGTTTATGCAGAAATTCTGCATAGCTTTTTTATTTGTTTTTGCTTAACATTGTTCTAAAGCACTGATTCCCAAAGTGTTCTATATCGATCCCCAAGGGTCTATGATGACCTACAAGGGGTCCCCGTGAGCGAAAATATAATATGGGGATCAATGAAGTGTAAATGAGGGTCTACGATAGTAGCTCTCATTAGACCAGATCATGACTTTGATTTTTTAAAAAAAATAATGAAGTGGAAACTAGATTTTACCTATTTAACAGATTTATGTACTAAATTTAATGAGGTACGTTTGCCGTTATAAGGTGACAACATAAATTTTATTAAAACAAGGTCCATCATTTCGGCGTTTCTTGCTAGAATTAAGCTAAGGAGTATAATATTGGACGTCGCGAATTTTCCCAGTTTCTCAATTGGACACAGGCAATCTGCCAGGAAAAGAACGTTTTAATCTACGTTCAACATTTAAATGCTCCTTATTCAGATTCTGAAACTAGGTTTAAGAATGCTTTGACTATGGTAATTACCACAGTAGGCAATGAATTTATGTGATCACACAGAAAAAAAAGTCAGATTACAAGAGGAACTGGTCGGAATAGGCAATAACGGAAATCTTAAAGTAAAGTTTAAAAACGGATGTCAGCAATTTTGGCTTTAAAAAGACATCTGTTATTTATCCCGAATTATGGAGTATTGTGAGAAAGTTTTTAATTGCTTTTCCTAGTGAGAAGAAGTTTCAGAATGGTTAAAAAAAAAAAAATTCCGAGGGAAAAAAAAAAAGAAAAGAAAAGAAAATTAAACCTGGCAAGATTGCTGCTGAATGTTGAAAATTTGTTATTAAAACACCAGATTCATCCCTCCCATTATAAAATTTTTTTTGTTGATTAGTTATTTTATACATTAATTAAATTTTAATTTAATTAACATGTGTTTCTTAATTTTTTTAAACACTGTACTTCGCTACAGTCAGAAATTTAAATCTTTTAAAGTAAGTATAGTTCATCGGTGTCGCGCAAAAAAGCCCTTTTAAGAAAAATTTCAAAAAAACAATAATGGGTAAGAGGGTTTCCCCAAAAACCGAAAAACATGGCAAGGGGTCTATAAGACACAGTTTGGAAACCTCCACTCTGAAGCTATCCAAAGACTATCATAAAGGAAGGACCTTGTTACTTAAAATTTTTTCTTTGAAACTAAACCTCTGTCCAAGAACCCTATTATACTAATTAGTATATTCTCTTTCAATTAGACTTTTTCATTCAACAATTTAATTGTATAATTAATTTTGATGAGTATCTTATGTTATTACTCTCTTTCTTCGGTCTTTAATTAGTTAGAGAAAAATCAATCGACTATATTAGTTTTAATAATTTTCAAATTTGTAGGAAGTTTGGACAAATTATTTTAAAAATAAACTTCATAAATAAATAAATACGAAATCTTTCACTTATCAATAATTTTTCCCTTGCTCGTAAAACATATTTCCAAAAGGGTTTTCTAGATCAATTTTATGAAAATAGGATGTGGTTTAAATTACAAAAAAAAAAACCTCAAAACTAAGTTCTAAATATAAATATAATTAGAGTAACATTGATAAATTGACCATAAATAGACCAAACAATCCTCTGTAGGCAGATTTGATAAAGAAGGGGTCCGTATTGTCCTTTTCCCATGACCTCAGCCTACAGTCTTCCGTTCGAAAGTGAGAATCATTATAGCTTGTTGGAGGAACACAAAAGACAACTTCCCTCATTAAATAACAGAACTTGAACCCCCTGAAATTGAGTTGATAAACTGCAACACACCCGGGGACTGCAAAAACCGGTTTTAATGAATTTAGAATCCCCTGGTGATATAATCGAATAATATTTTATATTAATGGCACGCGCCCTTTTCATCTTCAGTAAAAGCTTCATTCGAGTATTTAATTGAATTTTTACAGCTATTAACAAATTTTCAATGGTTCCTCTCACAGTTTATTGAATAAGGCATTTATATAAGAATAATAGTGCAGCGCAATACAAGAGATCGGGACTCAAGCAAATGGCACTTTCATTGTATTGCTGCACCTAGCTTTGTTTGACCAATTAATATTCATTTAAATTCAATTCCATCAACTAGCCCTATTCATTAAAAGAAATTGTTTTCAACAATCTAGATGAAAAACGTGGCTACAAAAACTTTTTTTAACGAACTAATTTTTTAAAAGAACTTTTGGAAAAATTTTTTTCTAGAAGCAATTTAAAGATGGGCGATAAAAAACATGTTAAAAACTTTTCTATGATTTCATTAAATAATTATTAAAAAAAACCCCCCCTTTTTTAATATCAAATAAGAAAAAGATTTTGGGGAAAGTTCAAAAAGGTTTATGTAAAAAATTTGCTTAAAAAAAAAAAATACATTTGTGTTTTATATACAATAATATATATATCAACAGTTACTCTATGTAATGCATCTTTTGTAAAATTACGAATCACACATTTTTCAATATATACCCCCTTTATCGGCTTTGAGTTCATTTTCATTGAATGAATAGATTGCCTTCCGTGTTTTCCAGAGTTATTTTAGAGTTTCTAACCTTTAGATTAAAATCATAGATCAAAAGTACGCGTTTATACGATAAAGCCTCAAATGCTCAGATTAATAATATTTTTACTAATTTACATGATGGCTTTCTTTCATCTCAAAAATTATTTAAAAATTATAAAAAAATTCCCCGACTGAACTCTGTAAAGTAGACTTAATGTTATGTGTACTTATATATAGGAGATTCTGGATTCTGAGAATTTCATCACTCTCTTTTTTAAAAGCGTTTAATTTTTCTAACTTTTGGAATAGTCCTTATTACAAAATGAGGCACTTCCTGAAAAAAATTTTCCACCAAAATAATTTTATTTTTGGGATGACCTTGAATAATTCCCCAAATTATGGGAGGTTCTTTCAACCACCTTACTAATTCAAAGAGACAAATTTTAAAAAAAAAAGACAAAAAAAATCAGCCCTTTCCCAATTACAGTTTCGACAGTAGCAAAACAAAGCTATATAAAAAAAACTTATCTCAAAGTTAAACAGAATTATTATCTTCAGCTTACTGATCATGTGTTTAACAGTTTTAATGTTACTTCTCACTTTTTAGAAAAGGCTTCTCCAGTTTTTTTTAAAATTTTTAAAAAAACCTTTTAAAACCTTTTTTAAAAAGATTATTTTTTTAAAAAAAAAAAATTTAAAATTTTAAAAAAAGGAGTTTTAAAAATATTAAAAAAAACCCCCCAGTTTAAAATAATTTTAAAAAAAATTTGGGTAAAAATGAAAAAAGTTTTTTTTTTTTCATAAATTTTTCAAAAAGGCCTTTTTTAAAGAAAAAAAGGGGCTTTTTTTAAAATTTTTGGCAAATTTCTTTCATGATTTTCTTTTGTAGTAAATTTGGGCATGATTTCAATAAAATTGTAAAAAAAGGGCCCATGATTTTTTTTTCAAGTATTTAAATTTTGCCCTTTTTTAAAAATATAAAAGAAAAAGACAGCATTTCCTTTTCTACTCTATTATTATTTTTTAAAATGCCTTTTGATATAACTTATAAAAAAAGAAAAGAATTTTTTTAGATTTTCAACGTTTCTATTTATGAATTTGTTTACGTTTTCCCCTTTTAAAAATTACCCAAGTGTAAATATATAGTACTCCCATTGATCCAATGTTATAAATTAAAAAGGGGAATGAATGGTTAATTCCTGAGAAAGAGAAAGAAACTATAAGGGAAACCCCAAAAGTTTGCAGCAAAAAAATATCTAGAGCGAGATTACTTTCTCTGCAGGGACTGCGCAAATTAAAGTAATGTGTTTGGGGGATATTTACAAAATTAGTTCTTTTTTTAAAAAAAACAACAACTTGTACCTCTAAAGTTGTTTTAACAAAATTTTGTCATGTGAAGGTTGCCTTTTCTAAAAGAAAAATCTTGCTTTTAAAGTTTTCTTTTTAAGATACTATTTATATTTAAAAATGGAATCCCTTTTAAAATTTTAAGATACATTCAGTGAAAATTTTTTAACCGAAACTGAGGGGGACTGGAGTTTTGTGTTAAAAAATTTTTGTTTTAAAAGGATTTTTTTTTCAAAGGGGATAAAAAACCCCTCTCATATTTAGCAAAATAAATATTAGAGTACATTTTATTTACTTGGATATGTATATATACATGTATTTAACGAAATCGATAAAACGATATCATTTACAAGAACTTAATAAAATCGAAAGCAAAACTTTTCAGTCCTTAGAAAAACAAAACATTTATTGAGTTGTGGGAAAATAATCTGTTATTTTTCTTTGAATTGTCTTTTTTAGCATCAAATTGTCAACAAATTTTTTGACCCCGCCCATTTTGTTATTCATTTCACCATTGGAATGGAAATAACTGCGCATACTTTTCATGATGTTCCTCATTTCGGATGACGTGGAAACAGGAGCTGCATATTTATTTCATTTTCGTTGTCGGAATCTACATCAAATTTTTTTTGCTTTGAATAAATTCCAAACTATCTTTGTCTGCCATAATTAGAGCTGTACCCACATTACCATTATCAACTGCAACGAAATCTTCCGGGTGAAACGGGAAAGGGCAGTCCTAAAACAGAAACTTTTCGGGCATTTCATTGGTCCAAGGTTTTTAATTTCCTCCCCGGGAATTTTTTCCGTATTTTGTTCATTCTCAGAAGGGAAATCTTTTCGTATTAAGTGATTTTTATATTTCGTTTTAAGAGGGAAAAAATACATGAAAATGCCTAGAATTGTGTCGGGACCTTTGTATTATTTCGTGTTAACCGATATTTCGTCTTAAGCGTTTTCGCGTAAAACGTATTTCACTGTATACTAGAACCAGTGTAAGGAAGCTTTCGTTTAATTAGAAAAAATATACCAAAATAGTAGAATGAGTACTAAAACTACTTTTCACAAAATTGCTAATTTAATTCGCCCATTTTCTTAATAACTATAAAATCTTTTTCCTGATTTTGTTGATCAAAAAAATTAAATCCTTTTTTTCTTTTTTAAAAAACCCCAAAAAATCTTTTTTTTGGTTTTTTTAAAATTTTCCCCCACCCCTCTCCCTCCTCCTTCTTCATCCTGTCTTTTTCATAATTAACTCAATCACTTAGTAACTTTTTATTATTTTACTTCATTTACTATTTTGCTTTCCTTAATTACTTATTTCATTATTACTTTATCCTCTAAAAATGTTTAAAGGTATTATCAGAAGTTGAAAAACTTTCGTAGAAAAGCCTTCTTTAATATACCAGGTGTTTCTAAAATAACAATACCCTCGTTTCTTTTCAAGGGCTTTTTCATTCAAGTGTTTATGTCCCAAAAGATAAAAAAGTGGTTGGAATTTTCCTTTTAAAGGAAACGCATTTTTAAAAATTTTGTTTTTTATTCATATGTTTCACTATCTAATTAATATACAATTTGACAAATAAATTTTGTATAATTTATTTCAAAAACTTGATGCTTTTTTGGGGATCCGTTTCCCGGGAAACCCTGAATTTAAAAAACACATAAATGGATAATTTTCCCTGATATTTAGTGTTACCGATTAGAATACATGCATAAAATTGTTTTAAGGACATTTCCAAGAAAAATTATTTAAAAAACAATATTTTGGCAAAAAAAATTTAAATTAGAATAATCTTTTTTTCCAAAAAGTTCTCCTTTTTTGAAAAATACTTCTTTAAAAATAATAAAATTTTTCCTGTTTTATAGCTCAGACCCCCCCTACAGAGGCTCAACTAAAAATTTTTTTAAAATATTAACATAGAAGGGGGTTTATCCATATTTTAGACAACAGAGGGGGGGGCAAAATTTTAAAGAAAAAACGCCAATAAATATTTCAATTGGTGGTAACTTTGAAAATAATGTGAATTTTTCAAAGATTCTAGTTGAACCTCTGTATAAAGGTTTGAGCTATATACAGGCAAAATATTATTATAATAGAAGCATTTTTCACAAAAGGAGAACATTTTGAAAAAAGATTATTCTAAGTTAATTTTTTGCCAAAATATTATATTTAAATAATTTATTTTCGTCGAAATGTCCTTAAAACAATTTTATGCATATATTCTAATCTGAGTGACACTAAATATCATGAAAATTATCCATTTATGCGCTCTTTTAAAATCATGGTTCCGAACGTAGTCGGATAACCTTAAAAGATTCTGTCTCTTTGTGAGTTGTTTCATTTACAGATTCTATTCATACTTTTTGCATAATATTTTGCAAAGTATATACACATCATTCCTTAACTAAATTTGAGATTTATTGTTGTGGTATATAAAATAACTTGAAACAGTTTAGACCTTACTTTCAAATAAATTAATAAGTAAATTAGTAAATTGATTACGCTTCTCAAATCATTGTTTCAACTTCCAAGTTTTCTCGTTTATAATCCCAAAGTCTGATTCTACTGAGTCTACCTATCTCAGAATTGGTCTTCCACGCATCATCTGACATTCGAATTATATATATGGCTATCCAATTCTATCTATTTATTTTTATATATTTATAATGATGTCTTAACTTAACTAGAATAATAGAAATAAAAAAAAAAGTGTGTGTGTGTACTTATGTACGCACGTAAGAAGTTATACTTCTTAGCGTAACAAGATTAAAATCTTTCTAAAAATCTTTGAAGGCAAGTTGGGCAAGGACGAAAGGCGGTCACGACAGAGTAGAACGATACTAACCTTCAGTGTCAATCGGACCAGCCAAACCTGAGATAATAACGATTTAAATAAATTTAAACACCGCGCAATGGAACAATAGGAGCAATAATATGGGGAGGGGGTCGAAGGCGGGAATGATCTGTCCCATTCTGCATATTTCTAGACAAAGCATTTTCGTTATAGCTCAGTTGTAGATCATTCGACTGCAGATCGAGAGGTCTCGTTTAAACCCCGGGTGCTCCCTTTTAGGGAAGGAAGAGAAACAATCTTTTGAGAATTTCGAAGATGGGAATGATCTGTCCCTTTTGTATATTTTTAGATAAAAGCTCTGATCCGTTCCTACGGAACGCAAGCAAAGGTTCGCTGACGCGGGTGTGTAGCTCAGTGGTAGAGCATTCGGCTGTAGATCGAGAGGTTTCCGGTTCAAACCCAGGTGTCCCTTTCTTCAGGAAAGTGAAGAGAAATATTTTTCTGAGAATTTCGAAGGCGGCCGGCAATGATTTGTCCCGTTCTGTATATTTCTAGACAAAGGAGATTTTCGCATCCGTGACGGTTTTGCGTCACTTCCGTGACGGGGTGCGCGCGCATTGAAAAAATTTATCCTCATCCTAGTTCTCTAACGCCCCAAAAGAAGTATAACTTCAAAAAAAATGGACAGATAAGTTTTTTTTTTTGCTTGTATCTAACACAGATATGTAAGCGAATAATGAATGTATAAACAAAAATATATAATCCCATCAAACGGAATGTCTTAAAATAAAAATAAAAATTTCAATAAATGTATTATTTAAATCATAACTAAAACATACAAGAAAGGACGAAACGTAGCTTACAAAAAATCTGTGATTTTACCTGTAACCTAAATTTCTGGTTTTTGACCTTTCAGACAAAAATCTTATTTGAACTCATCATGTTTGCAAGCAACGAAGAGCAAATAACAAATATCAAAGGTAAATCCTTTAAATAAGACTACTAAGCAAACAGGAAATAGTCACGGAACCTTTCTATCATTGTCATCTTCCACTGTATAAAACAACAAATCGAAAAACTTTAATTGATTTTGGTGTCATTAGATTCAAATGCATCGAAGCGAGAAATAAAGGACACTGCCGAGAAAAAATACGCATTTAAAACATGCGAATGGTTCACACACAACTTCCTTCTCCTGCTGAGTTGAATTCGATTTAAGTAATTAAAACCACGTGCCGGAGGTTCAAAAACAGTAATCTCTGTACTCCCTCATATCTTGAAGCGTTTGGAAATAGTGGGGGAGGAAGAAAAGAAGCAATAAGCACAGCTGGTTTTTCAACTTAGCGGTTGTTTAACACATGAAATGTTATCCCTATTAAATCCCGGCGGATGTTCGTAAATAGTGAAACATTTAAGATGGTGGCTATTGTATTGCTCGTTAGTTAAATGAATAGAGTATTCAATTCCGAGGTGAATATTTCAGCTTTAATTTATTTCTAATCATTTTATTGCAAGGTTTGACAAATCAATTTTATTTCTATTGTATAATACAGCTTCACATATAATTAGTTTTAGGGGCTTAACGTGAAAAATTAAGTCAACCAGTGGGGACATGGTGTCCTGGGGTCCGACCCCCAAAAGCCCTTGGTTTTTTCCCCGATTGATTATAGTTTTAAGTACATAATACGTAAAATATAATTAAATATTTGTTTTTAATGATTAATTTTATTAATTAATACTAATTATTTATTCAATAATTAGTTTTTACTCTTTTTTCCCCCCAAAATCGACAAAATCAAAAGGAGCATGATACAAGAATGGTGGACTTTCGACCCTGGACCCCCCCTTGGAAAATTTCTGTGTGCGCTACTGAAGTCAATTATATAATTTTTTTTAGTGGGACGGTGAGAGTACACTTATTCTGGGAATCTAGATTTAAATCTAGAATAATTTTTTTTAATTAGTCGCTAATAGTTCTTACTTAGCTCTTATATATAGTAATGCTAATTCAATCTTAATGCCAACCCAACCTTTTGCAAAAAAATATGATACAAGAACTTGATAACAAAATAAGTAAGATAAAATGGGAAATAGGCAAATTTTTTTTTAAATTATGTTCCTTTTGTATTTAGAGAAAAAGTTCTTTGAAAAAAAAATTAAAGAAATAAGTTTTCAAAGAGTGCTCCCCTCACCCCTTAAAATAGTTAAAGACGAGTGTTCGTTTATAAATATGTATCAGTTATTGAATTTTAAATTTGATGTTCCCGAAGAATGCATCAATATATATTTTTCCTAAAATCAAATGAAATCATAGCTCTATATTACACGTATTTTTGAATTTTTATATCCGATATTAACATAAACAATTTAAGAGAAGCTTCCAATAATTTTCATTATTTCAACTAAATCGATTTAAGGTATCCGACTACGTTCGGAACCGTGATTTTAAAAAACCGCATAAATGGATAATTTTCATGATATTTAGTGTCTTTTAGATTAGAATACATGTATAAAATTGTTTTAAGGACATTTTGACAAAAAGAATTATTTAAATACAATATTTCGGCAAAAAATTAACTTAGAAAACCTTTCTTCAAACGTTCTACTTCTTTTTGTGAAAATGCTTCTATTATAATAATATTTTGCCTGTATATACTCAGATCTCTGTACAGAGTAAGCTCAACTATGATTTTGAAAATTCACATTATTTTCAGAGTTACAACCAATTGAAATACTATCGACGTTTTTTTCTTAAAATTGCTCCCCTCTGTTGCCGTAAAACATGGACAAATCCAATTTCTGCTAAATACCTTCAAAATTCTAGTTGAGCCTCTGTAAAGAGGTTTGAGCTATATACAGGCAAAATATTATTATATAATAGATGCATTTTTCACAAAAGGAGAGTATTTTGAAAATGGGTCATTCTATGTTAATTTTTTGTCAAAATATTGAACTTAAATAATTTTTTATTTTTTTATTGTAATACTATTCCTAAAATAATTTTATATACATTTTCTAATTTAAGTGACACTAAAAATCATAAATATTATCCATTTATACGCTTTTGCAAAATCACGGTTCCGAACGTAGTCGGATACCTTAAGCATTTTTCATTGTTAATTCTAAGAGCTTTTAAAATAGTTATCTTATAATTAAATCAAAATGAAATAGCTATTGGCTCTATACCAAGTGTATCATGAGAAAAATTGTAAGCCACGCGCTTTTTCTTCTTTTTTCTTTCTCCCCCAAATCACTCAAGTATTAAGAATTTCCAGCATTGTAACATGTTTGAAATTTATTTTCAACATGTACGACTTCAAAATGGTCTACTCAATTTTATAACTCTATCATGTAGAACATATTATAAAACCGAGAGATGCAGACACAGGTTGTTTTGTATATACTTTAAACTACATGAAAAAGTCATACATTTTTTTATATTGACGACATGATATTTGTAAGTAATATTTTTCTAAACTTTTGCCGAAAAACCAGATATACCTTCCGCTAAATAACGAAGGATTCAACAAATTGGATTACATAAAGCCCTGTTTTTATTTACGATGAAAATCGTGAACCATGGTTTAGAAAAATGGGATAGGGGGGATCGAATATTTTTTACAGGAACGCCTTCAATTTGTTAGATTTAAGCTGCGTGCAGGTGCGAAGTAATAGTTCGCGTATTCGAAAATAAAACCGTTAAATTAAGCGAAAACGCGGGCATTTTAAGTGGATTTAGACACCTAATAAACATTTACACTTAGAGACCCCCTAAAGCTTTCCTAAACCTAGAAGTTATTTCTAATTGGAGAGATAAATTTCTCATTTTCCAAAAGCAGTCACGATTTTCGAAGTGATCAAGGCACATTTGTATACGATACACTGAGCAAATAATCTGACGTTCTTTTAGGAATCTGGATCTTTCAAGTTTTGTGTGTTTGTTTTATAGTTTGTAAAGCGATAAACAACGGCAAAATGTCTAAGTCTTTTGGAAAAAAAAAATCTTTTAGTTTATTATTTAGAAAATGAAAATGGTAATGTGGTAGAAGAGTACTTATCACGCAGTATTGACTTCCTCACTTTTAATACCTTTATGATTAAGCTTACTTCAACAAAAGGATGTGGCCGCGAATGAATTCGTGTCCGGCGTGTCATAAGATCGAGCCTCAGTGCCACTGAAGACCCACCGTATAGAGGGGTGGTCGTGGCACAAAGTCGTCCTTGGTGTGGTAGTTTGGAGAAGCAGGCCCGCTTTTCCGCTTAGGCACGCTAGGCACATGCCTAGGTCGCAAGGGATGTGGGGGCGCAAAAAATTAGTTGGTGAAAAAAAGTGAAAAAAAAAATTTAAATTACAGAGAACGTACTACCGCCTAGTATTTCTTAAAAAGCCAATTATTATCTTTCATTTTTATATTCAAATTTTCATTTCGCTATTGGCCAAATTATTAAGTAAATCGCTTGGCTTTTCTTCCTCAAATCCTATTTGGTTTCATGTATACTGTTATTAAATTGTTCTAAGAACTCGAAATAAAACCCTTACCGCTGCGTTTCTCAAACTGTGGGGCGCACCCCCTAGGAGGGTGGGAAAACCTTAATTGGGGGGAGGGGCGAGCATATCACGGAAAATCAAAAATAAAAGATTTAAAATAATTATCAATTTAATAAAATAATTTACAATTTAAAACAATTACAAAGTAAAATGCATTGTTATATAAGAAAAAATGAAGTACACATATATTCACATTGATATAATACACACTACTTATAAATGTATCAAAACTGCACAAAGTATTTCATATAATTAATTTATCAATATTTAATTAAAAACAAGTTTAGTAATTACTAGCGACTCCCTTGGGCTTGTCATATACAAAATTACATACAAAACTTAATGTTTATCTTGATAATTAGTACTGTTTTTATAATTAAAGTTGTATTGTATTGTGTTTTACCATCAAAGTACATTATAACTGCATTCAATACATTTTTATTGTAAGAAAGGGGGGCGATGAAAATTATGACTGAAAATTGGATCACAAATATTGAAAGTTTGAGAAGCACTGCTTTATCGTGATCTACAAAACTCTTTTTGGTATCATGAATTCCTTTAGATTCTAAGCAAGATATCTATACAGAAGGACGGAGGGTTCAATTCCCCCTCCCGCTCCTCATAGACCAGCAGAGTTTTAATCTTTAGCATAAAGATTACGCCTCAGCAATTTTCATCTCTTTTTTAAAAAAATTTAATCCCCCTCATAAAAATAATTATGTGTACCCCCTGTTTCAGTTTACTAGTTTTATTATTAAATTATCGTGTCAATAAGATTCATAAATCCAAGCTACTAAATATTTTGTGCAGGTTTGTTTTTTTTTCTCTGTGCTTTAAGAGACGTTTGCAGCTCTTCAGACTTCTTCCTCTTTGTATTATTAAAAAAATTAAATATGCTTACTAAAAAAAATTTTTTTTTCCTTTATTTTTTCTTTTATAAATATGTATTGAAATTGTTTTTTCTGTATTTACTTATATATTTAAACATTAGACTGACTTAAGACAATTACTCGTATAGTAAATTGTTTCCCGTTAACAAAGTTTTTAGAAAATCAGTGAAAATATTCGGATCATTTCTAAAGCAGGCAAAGTCCATTTTATTGGTAAAAATACCGTCGTGGGAAAATGTTCCTTAGAGTGGTTCTTGCAATGTCCCCCAACAGAAACGACAGAAACACATTCCTTATTTTATGACCTGCTTAAGGATTAATAAAAAGAGGGTTGAAACGACCCTTCAGAAAATTACCTCTTTCAAAGAGAGAGTTGATGCAATTTTAAATCAGCACACACACAATTCCTTCAATTGTACTTCATTCCTTTAAAACTGCAAACGGTAATCATGACTTTACTTTTGATTTATTTTGCATTTCCCCTTAAGACTTAAAAAAATTTACAGATATTAATCATATTAAGATAAAAATCATTTTAATCATTTTAAGTTGTTTTTCTAATATTTACTTCATATAAAAATACTTTTTAAATGATAATTTTTTGAAGAATGAAATTTTTGCGATGATTTGTGCATGAAAAATAGGATATCACTAAGAAAACCCAATAAAATTCAATGAAATCTTTAATGTTACGAGCCCTTTAGAGTGTAACAAACCACAGGTCTTAAGATAGTTACACTTAATCACACTTTACAGACATTTTTAACTTAGAACATAAAGTAATTTTGAGAAAAAATTATTAACGTCAATTTAATTGTTTATAAAATAACTATTTCTTGAAATATTTTTCACCCTGAGTTTTGCGACACTTCAGATAGTTTTCAAGAGGTATATATATATATATATAAATTAATGAAATTAAAATTACATTATGTCGAAAGAGAGGCACACAGGAAATTTTTAAGGGGAATTGATTATAATGATATCATTAATGATTTTGCAATGATGAAAACTCGAAGCTTTGTTGCACTAGTACAATGACCGTAACTGTCAGGATGTCTAAAAGTAAAAGATAGTAAGATCATAACAAGTTGAATGATATAAACAAGCTCAAAAGTTGATAATTAATAAGTTCATACAATAATGTATACTCTATACTCTGTAAGCTCCTATGATTTTATTAATTTACTGTACTTATTTACAAAAGGATGGGGGGAGGTTCCTCCGTCATACCATAAGGCAGCGTTTCTCAAACTGTGGGGCGCGCCCCCCTTGAGGGGCGTGACAACTCTACGAGGGGGGCGCAAGCATATAGAAAAGTCAAAAACAAAAGATTATTTTGAAAAATGATTAATTTACTGAAAGTAAACAAACAAAATATATTCTAACATAACAAAAAATAAAATACACTATTATAATATACTTATAAATGTACCAGTACTGCACATTATATTTCATAATTACTTTAACAATACAAAGTTAAGAACAAGTTTAAAAATTTCCCGGGGACCTTGGGATTAATATATATAAAATTATATAAAAAAGTTAACACTTACCTTGATAATTTGTACGGCTTCAATTAACCCCTTAACACCGTTTAAAAAATTACGCGGTAGCCCCCCAATTCTAACTGTTTCCCCATGGCCGATGATGTTTTGGGGGGGGAAGAAAAAAAGAAGCAAATAACCAAAAAGAAATCCTTCGCAAACATTCTCAAGGTATTTTTAAAATTCCAAAGTCTTCGGAATAATTTATGGACAGCTTCAGGGAAAAAGTTTGGGAGCGACGTATATATACGCCCGGGGAAATTCCTTTGGCTGAGGAGATTTTTTTTATACGGGTGACTTTTAAAGAGTTTAAAAGTCATCGTATTTTTAGCGTCAAAGATAGTATTATTAAATTCAATACATTGTTATTGTATGAGGGGGGAGGAAAATCATGATTGAATACTGGGTCACGAATATTGAAACTTTGAGAAGCACTGCCATAAGGTAAGAAATGAACGAGTGACCGAACCATGTCACTCTCTTTCCTTAAGAATGCCGGTTGCCAGTTCGGGACACGGAAGATCCATAGGTGATGAATAATGGAAGGACTCCCCATTAAGAAGACAAAGAAAGGAAAAGAGTAAGAGAGTTGATTGAAAAATCCCCCCAGAACCCAAACTGGCAAGGTAAGAACTGAAGGAGGGAGAAGGGAGAGCTCTGGAAGTAGCGGGAAGGGGCGCCATAATTTGAAGTGCCTAGGGCGCTGGGGAGGTCAAAAACGGCCCTGGCTAAAAGTCGTTCTCAAATGGATCCAAACTAAGAGCTTCGTTGCCAATAACCTTATGTTGCTTTATAGTACGATGTTAAAAATCACTGGCTCGTAGAGCAAAAGGATTTACGTTCAATCTTATAACAATTGTCTCTCGAAAAGAATAGTCAAGGACAGGGACGTCTTAAGACTTCTTGAGGCCTTAGGCTCTTACACAAATGTAGGCCCCACCTATAACTCATAAAAGTAGACAGTACATAGCATACGTTGTCAAATACTCGCACAAACAATAACCCGAAACAAATAAAAGTGCATCTCTTACAATCGCACAAACTGGCTCGATCGACTACCGCCTTTTAAATGAATGAATGATGACGATGTATGGTAGTAGGCCTAATCCTGTACGTGGAAGATGGTCATTACATGTAGCCAGTTGGCATTCGTCCGATTCCCAGGTTTTCGGAGAATACAACCGGAAAAAACATTTGACCGTTGAAATGATTCGAATAATGATCTTATTAAAACTGAGTGGAGAACGAGACGAGGTCCCCCATAGTTGGCCCATGCCTTAAGAAGACCCTGGTCAAGGAGATAGTTTTATGCAAAATTTTTGAGTGATAACTGTACCTCTCAAATATTCGCACAAATTGTCTTTTAACTCAAAGTTTTTATCCTCTTCAATTTTGCAAATCTTAAAATTTTAGTACAGCTAAATTTGATTTGGTTGCTTATCAAATATACTTTTTCAAGCTATAAATAACTTCGAATTAGAAATATTTGCTCCTAAAGTAGAATTTGAGTAATTCTTTTATTTCTTTTCAGGTGAAAGTGTGGTTTCAAAACAGAAGAACAAAGCAAAAACGTCAAGTTATGGAAGACAGGGAAAGAGATGAAAAAAATAACCTTCTTCCTGTAACTAAAAGTGTGGAATCCCAGCATAGACAATCATCTTCATCAGAACATAATTTGTCACCATCTGGAAGAAGCGAAAGTGTTAGTTTATGCGATGATGATGACAGTAATGCATCATATAACATTGAGGATAGGAACGATGAAGAAATGATTCCTTAAGGCGTATCATATATTTCTTTTGGATAAAGCAGAACTGTCGTGCTATATATTTCAGATGATCTTAGGTTTCAAATTCACTATTAGAACCGTTCCAACGATTATTTTGGAATAAATATTAGTTATATTTGTTACGCATTAAAAAAGTTAAAATTAGGTCGGTCTCCTAACATTATAGGCGCTACTCTGTATGGTTGTAAATTACTACTTGTATAAAAAACTGTAGGATCATTTTATCTAATGAATTTTTCTTATAGAACCGAAACATCTTATTTTACCAATCATATGTATTATAGTTATCAAGTAGTAATGAGAATCACATTTGATAAAATATCGCATAGATGTGACGTTACATTGTACATATCTGTACAGGTAACAGGCAAAAAAAAAGAAACCACGAGAGTTATGGACAGCAACAGTTCGATGGAGAATATATGTATATAAATTTTCTTCATAAATAGCGATATTTTAAGCCATTTCTCCTGAAAGCTCTTAACGCTGCCATTGATGAAGGTGGAAGAAATTGTATTCTCATTTATCGCTCAAGATATTCTCATAAAGGTTCAATAATGTTAAGATCTGCTTACAGAGAACACCAGGAAACTGTTTCACTTCATTCTCACATTCATTAAACCAACTTATAATGCTCTTTGTATTCTAGACGAGAGCCATCAACAAGGAAAAGCCACTAGGGAAGATTATCTGCATTGGTTTGTTGAATATCTTGGTGTATGTTCAAATAGATTTGGACTGTTACTCGATTCTTAATGATTGCTTGTCCTAAAGAATGCAATGAAATAATTTCTCATACCATCAAAGATCTGTCACCACGCTTTTAGAGTTTGAGCTATGTAGTCGAGATGGACGATTTGGGGATGGCATCGTCAAGATTAAACTCTTTCTGTGGTAGGAAGCAAATTGGGCAAAATTGGCAAGTGGATAAATTTTTTTCCCCTGCAATAAAGTTTCCAATTTGGATGCTCTCTGTACCACTCTTTTGTACTGATATCGGTAATAAGTGGTTTGCGCTTTGCAACACAACCAAAACTAACCAGTACAGCTCCCAATGAACTATTTTGTTTGAAATAGGATTTTTTCAACTGAAATGAAAAATCCGCTATTATTTTCTCATTTATGAATTTGTTTCTGGACGAGTTACTTGTTCCATTGTTCGATGATTCCTGTCTGACACAACCTCTTTTACAGTGCACAGTTTTTACGTTTAGAAGTAACAAATTATATTCATTTTAATATTTGGCAATGATTTTAAACACAGTTTATCTTCACACACTTACAACTTCATTGTTAGTGAAAAAATATTTATACTCAATATTAAGCTGGACTACCATTTTTTCTCACGAACTCCAATATCATCAACTACAAAGGTCACCATCCTGACTTTTGGGCTATTATGGTATCTTTGTTTGAGAGTAAAAGAGTATTGATAAACTAGTTAATCATTTTCATATTCATTTCAGTATGCCATAAGATTTATAAGCTGTGTATGTTTTTATTGATGTATATAGATTTTATAAAAATGTCCCTTACATTAGCTATTGTCAATAATTATGTCTTACATGATTTATTACAACTCATTTGTGTGATATGAGTTCCTATCCAAATAAGAAGACTTAAAATTCAAAAATCTATTAAGAAAGCAAGTATTGTTCATTCTTTATTATCAGAATAAAACAATGAAAAAATTTGTTTATTTTTCAAGTCCATAGTGATCAAATAACTTATTGTTAAACGAATTTTGAGTAAAAATGATCATAAGATTAGTCAAAAAACATTTTTACCTCTGAATGTTTTCGTTTTTAGAAGTTTTAGTTATTTTTATGCATGCACGTGATTTTACTGCTTTATTTTTATTCTGTTGCCAAACAGTGTTATTGACTTTTTCTCCTTATTTTTTAAGTATTCCTCATTTATTTTGATTTAGATGTGATAAATCACTTAAATTGTATACTGTAAAGCATGGCCGAGTACAAAACTGAATATGAATAAAATGTTTTTCTCACAAAATCTGTTACTGTTGTCATTTATTTTGAAACATTTAGAAGTTTCAGAAATGGATCGTAATTAAAAATATCTCTATTTTTACTTTTTTCACAGTAAATTATATAAATAAAATATTTAATATATTTTCAAATGTATCATCTTAGATTAAAAAAATGAACAAAACACATAAATAAATAAATAACAAATTCCTTTGAATTCTTACTTTGGCTTAATTAAATAAAGGGCTTATGGATTCCAGTTTTAAAGATATTCAAAAAATATGGTTTAAAACATTGTTCAAATTGTTATGCAAGCATAAAGTTAAGGATATCTTCTTCTACTGTAAAAAAAATAAGGCATATACTTGGAATTTTTCTGATTAAAAAATACTTTAATTTTAATATTACATTCCGACTTCACTATCTCATACTATCTCGAAAGGAAAGCGGCGTGCTTCTTCTGTTCTTTGTTGGGACCATCGTTTGTAATAAAATCTGCATTCTTTGTGATTGTGTTATATGTTTCTGTTCATCTATCTCACGTCTTTCGTATGTTTCCCAGTAATAAACACACGACAACAACAACAACACTATAACAAGTACTAAGTAGCACATGATACTGTTCTTGCTGGGACAAATGATGAGATATATGTTTCTATTTTAACTAATTTTAATACAAAGTTAACTCTAACATTCAATAATAATCTCAGTCATAAGGAAATAACAATAAATCAGTAGCTATATAACATTTAGTGTCAGTGTTAATCAAAACAACATCCACAGCTAGATTCAAAGGAGATGTACACTTAAACAATCAACGGAGAATTTTTCGTAGCTCAATTACTGCACCGAAAGACCAAAAATTGGAGTCGGTCACTGCTATAATCTATCACTACACTGCTATAATCAAATCATGCAGTTACAAATTCGACAATAACTTGGAAAAAGCTAATGTTTCAACATAATTTTGCAAATAGTATACACAATTTAGTGATCAATGTCCACAAATTACGAGTAAGCACTGATGTTGCTGTATGAAGAATTAGTTGCCTGTTTCAAGGAAATTTTGGGCAGTGGGGACATTATTCTGCTAAATTACCGATGTGTGTGTGAAATGATGCATATATATTTAAAAACATAGCCTAAGTAGCACAATAATCTATCATTTAAGTCAGAATTTCGCGTATGATTTCAAAAACATCTAACACATTTACTAGCGTAATATTTTACATATTTTATTTAAATGATACTACAATTCAACAAAGCATAATTTGCAAATGTATTCGTCACATCGGTTTTTCCCCTATAACTATCGTTAAAAGATTCAAAAAGCCTCGACTCTATTTTTTAAATAAAAAGCAAGGTATTTTTATCAGTTAAAATAATAAAATTGAGAACGAAAACAACTATAGACTATTTTTTGATGACCTATTATTTAGTGGATGGCTGGACACTATATGCTCGAAGGAGCAATGAGAGGGTGTAATTAAAAAAAACCCAAGCAATTTAGCTTCCCTGCAAGAAATTTTCACACGGCCAAATTTAGACAGAACACATCGCGTATAAGCAATGGACAAGAAAGTTCAGTGATGAGGTCCTCCCCTTTTGTGATGAATGGGATCTTAAATGTTTTCGCAAAAAAGGACGTCTCATTTGGTAAAAGTTCATGGGAAATTTCAGTTCATGGGAGATATTTAATGCTAAAAAAAGCAAGAAACTGAAAAAAAAGTGATTGAGATAGAAGAAAGTTCATTGTGCTGCCTTACCACTTCATAAAACAATTTTAAGAAGCACTGTAAATATTTAATGTGTTCAACGTACTATTGTAAAATATTAAGAGCTTAATTTAACATTGGGTATTTTTTACTTATCATTGTAAATATTTTTATTTTATATATATGAGGCTTATAGAAAAACATAATAAAATTACAGCTTTGTGAAATTTATAATATTTTTAAGTTGATCCCACACACATGGATGGCAGAAAAACTAGCAACAAGTAAAAAATAATTGATATTGGCATTTTTAAAATTTTATATAATTCTCTCTAATTACATTGAATTTCTGCAGATTATTTAGCAGATAATAAAGAAATAACTTCTTCTAATAATTTCCTTTATAGATCTCAATGTTAAAGGAAAATTTCTATCTACGATAATGAATATAACCCGCTATATATGATTAGAAAATGTGTATAAGGATGTTTTACTAAACATAAATAAAACCTTTCACTTTTCAGCCCCCAAAAAAAAAGCTGCAAATAAACTGAATGGTTAAAATAATTCAGCAATCAATACTACACTCACTTCCAAAAGTTAAGCACGAAGATTTAAAATGTAAAAAAATCAACAAATACTGCTTTGATTAAAACAAAATTTGGCAGTAAAGTAGCATATATATTTATACATAAAACAAAATCAATAATTATATACAGAAATGAAAACAATATTAAATTTTTGTAAGTTATCAGATAATGTCATACTGGAGACTTAAACAGAATTATGTATAAAGTGAAAATAAGCAGCATAAAATGAAAAAAAAGGACATTAATAGGATATGTGATCCCCACCCCCTCATCTGTGTACAAAGTTTACACCTTCTGACCATGCTTTCAATTAGGTGATCAACCACCGCAGAATTAAGCAATCGCCATTCTTCTTGTAGAGCAGTTTCCAGCTCAATAAGAGTGGCTGGACGTGGGAAACGTGAAGGTACAGCAAGGCCGAGAGCATCCCAAAGATTTCAATGGGATTAAGGTCGGGCGAGTATGCTGGCCACGCCATACGCGCAATCCCTTCACCCTCCAGGTAGTCATCGACGATGTCAGCTCTATGGGGACGTGCGTTATCGTCCATTAAAACAAAAGTAGGGCCAACTGCTGCAGCATACAATCTCACAATGGGTTCTAGGACTTCATCTCGATACACGACAGACGTCACAGAATCCCGTTTGAAGATGTGCAGGTCGGTGCGGTATCCTAATGAAATCCCTGCCCACACCATAATGCTTCCGCCTCGGAATGTGTGATGTTCGGTGATATTTTGGGGCTGATTGCGTGTTCTTGTTTACACCATATCCTTTTACGCTTGTCATCTGACTTCAGAGCAAATCTTGACTCATCAGTAAACATGACATTGCCCCAGTCAGACGCAGTCCAATTGCCAAGTTCCCGGCACCACTTTAATAGTGCCCCTCTTGATTGGACGGATAGAGGAACACAAACTCGAGGTACCCGGGCATACAATCCATTCATATGTAATCTTCGGCGTACAGTAGCTACAGATATAGCTTTACCAATGGACGCTGTAACCCTAGATGTCACACGTGTGGAGGTCGCTCTGCGATTCCACTTGGCTACAATAGCAATATATCAATTTTCCGAGGGGATTGTAACCCTTGGGTGGCCACCTACAGGCCTTAGGACAACTATCTGTGTGGTTTGGAACTGTTTCCATAAACGTGAAATTACATAATGATGAACGCTGAAAAAAAGAGCAACATCTGGGATCGACTGTCCTGCTTCAATGCGCCACACAGCACGCCAGCGCTCAGAACTTTCCATGCGTTTTCTGGAAGTCATAGAAACATGTATGTCTTGAAAACAAATTGTACGAAAGTTTTAAACACCTTCTATCAGACTTACAATCAACTTCTGTAACCCTTCATAAAACTGACTTCTTATAAGACTGCCCTTTTTGCCTATTTCTTGACATGAAAGCACGATTGGCTGTTACCTAACATATCTGCATACTTCCATCTACCTCTGCAGCGAATTGCATCCTCTTCAATTCTGATTGGCTTCCGGAAATTGGCATTTTCCTCTCCGTGCTTAACTTTTGGAAGTCAGTGTATATAAACTCAGTTTTACATAGCTGTGGGTAAATATATAATTTTTCATGATGCATATAATAATTCAATTCTTTAGAATAACTGTACGAGTCTAAAATTATATATAATTAATGTCTTCATTTTTTAGAATTATTAAGGTATCCGACTATGTTCGGAACCGTGATTTGAAAAAAGCGCATAAATGGATAACTTTCATGATATTTAGTGTCACCTAGATTAGAATATATGTATAAAATTGTTTTAAGAACATTTTGGCAAAAAAAAAATTATTTAAATACAATGTTTCGGCAAAAAATGAACTTAGAATAACCTTTTTTCCAAATGTTCTCCTTTTGTGAAAAATGCTTCTATTACAATAATATTTTGCCATTTATATAGCTCAGATCACTGTACAGAGGCTCAACTATGATTTTTGGAAAATTCACATTATTTTCAGAGTTACAACCCATTGAAATAATTATCGGCGTTTTTTTCTTAAAATTGCTCCCCTCTGTTGTCGTAAAATATGGATAAACCCATTCTAAAGTTATATACTTCAAAAATTTTAGTTGAGCCTCTGTAGATAGGTCTGAGCTATATACAGGCAAAATATTATTATATAATAGAAGCATTTTTCACCAAAGGAGAATATTTTGAAAATGGGTCATTCTATGTTCATTTTTTCAAAATATTGTACTTAAATAATTTTTTATTGTAATAATATTCTTAAGACAATTTTATATACATTTTTTAATCTAAGTGACACTAAATATCATAAATATTATCCATTTATACGCTTTAGAAAAATCACTTTTCCGAACGTAGTCGGATACCTTAAAGAGTTTTAAATACTCGATTTGAGGAATTAATTACCATTGTGTGATTTACGATATTCATAAATATTTACAACATTATGATAATTATGTTAGTATTCATGATATATTAATATAAATTTAATCTCAACGTATAATTTGTTCTTACAATTTTTTTTTGTTCAAAAATTTTTTAAAATTTGTCTTATTTTATTCGAAAATTTCTAGACAACCGAATTAAGTGGCTCTGCGAGTTGTTATCCTTCTGGGTGAGTGAGTGAGGATTAACGTCACACTGTTCAGCTACATGAGGGCTTTTGGAGAAGGACCTCGTAATTTTGAACCATGGTCAAGCGACGAGGAGGACACCTGAGCTGGCACCCTCTTTCCTAACTACCACACCACACCAACGGGAGGACGTTTGAGCTCTTGATAGATTTAACGTGCATCGCTCCTCTACAGGGTGGGTCTTTAGAGGTACTGGGCTCGAACTCGTGACAAGGCCAGCCGCGATCCGATACCTTGAGCACTCGGCTACCGCGGCCCCGTTATCTTTCTGGACATTGTCTCGTAGAGTTCGTTGATATTTTTCTACAGGATTGCTTGATTTAGCCATTCAAATTGGAGAGTTAAGCCGCATTCACACCAAGGCAGTCAGCATTGAGCGTCTAGCCAATCAGAGACTTCATCTCAGGTGAGATGAAGTCTCTGATTGGTCTCTGATCGACGCAATTGAAGAACAATCGGAGATATTTGCTCCTCAGAGACCCAATGTGTTCTATTAGGGAGACCAATGAAGTGTTGAAAAAAACAACAACCAGATAAGTAGAAGAAAGGCGTGCCATGATCATCAGGACAGTATCCTGTTAAACCTAAGTCCAAGGGACCATGAAAGGAAGGGATGACTCTTTAATGAGTATCCCGCCGTTAGCCTGGACATCTCCAAACACGTCTTTACTGTCCATCTGGACTCAAGGTAAAGTGTGACACATTACTGAAATCAATTCTGCTCCAGTGCGTGAAATTCCAAGTCAAATGCGTCCGGCACCGCTGAAAACGAGCTCGGTTGTGTACAACGGCGCGGGATAGTCAGTGTCTAATGACTTTCCTGACCTCAGCCCCTCCCCCTTCCCTTTGCTCTGAGTCAATTGTCATTACAGTCACTGATATTTCGGTTATACGTCAGATAACTGATAAAAATGCGCCAGGGCCTGTGAGCGCTGATCGGATGAACACTCTGTCCTCGTTCTCCGTCGATCGTTACCTTCTTGGTGCTCAATACGACCTATTTGTTTTCCTGCTTCTTTAATCTAATAGCTCGTTCCTTCATAAATTGTGACACCTGCTCATATTCTTCGTGAATCCGCCTACAAGGCATCGGTACAATCCACTCGGACCAAGAGAATTGCATTTTTATGGCATTTGTACCTCAGCATTAGAATGTCCTCTGTTTCATGCATCATCCGGATCTTTTGTTATGAGCTGCAGCAGCAGCTAGTCAATCATTGGTCGCCAATAATTAATTATTTGATTTGTTTGCTGTATTGTAAGGTATGTGCTTACGTAATTTCGTCATTTTTATGTTATTATATATGTGTGTGGGTATTTTATTATACATATATATATATATATATATATATATATATATATATATATATATATATATATATATATATATATATATATATATTAGGTTGGGGAAAAAGAAATCCATTATTCTTTTCGGTAGATGGCTGTAGTGTCGATATCTCGTGAAATATCATTCAAACAATTTCAAATTTATGCTCGTTGTCAAGAAGACATTTCACACTAAAAAAATTATTTTGCTTTATTTTGTTTGGTCCATTCAGTTGTGAGTTACAGGGTGTTAAAAAAATGAAAGTCAACAAAGGGAAGATTCGGTTCATTTTACAGTTTTTCTTTGATAGAGATGAAAATGCAAACCAGGTGGCTGAAATTGTGAATGGTGTTTATGGTGCCGATACTGTAACAGCTAATTAAGTGCAATTTTGGTTTCGTCGATTCCGTTCAGGTATTTTTGATGTTATAGATGCACCTCGCACAGGCAGACTTGTCGTCGAAAATGTCCATAAAATCACAGAAATAATCGAAGTTGACCGGCATGTTAGTAGTCGTAGCATCGTCCAGGAGATAAAGATTGACCATAAAACAGTTTTAAGCCATTTGAGCAAAGTTGGATTTAAAAAGAAGCTCGATGTTTGGGTGCCACATCAATTAACACCAAAAAACATGATGGATCGAATTTCCATCTGCGAAGCCCTGGCCAAACGGAATGAAATCGACCGATTTCTTAAGCGGATGGTGACTGGGGATGAGAAATGGGTCCCATACGACAATATTGTGCGAAAACGATCGTGGTCAAAGCGCGATGAAGCAGCTCAAATGGTAAAACCAGGACTAACGGCCAGGTACTTGGTGGGACTGGAAAGGAATAATTTATTATGAGTTGCTTCTGCATGGCCAAACACTAAATTCAGATCTCTACTGTCAACATCTGGACCGTTTGAAGCTAGCGATTGACCAGAAATTGCCAGAATTCGTAAACAGAAGAGGTGTTGTGTTCCATCAGGACAACACTAGGCCACACACGTCTGTAGTGACTCGCCAGAAACTCTGGGAAGTTTTAATGCATCCACCATATAGTCCGGACCTGGAACCAAGTGATTACCACCTTTTTCTCGCATTGCAAAATTTCCTGAGTGATAAGAAATTGGAATCAAAAGAAGATTGGGAAAATCCATTATTAGAGTTTTTCTCCAATAAGGGCCAAGACTTTTTCTATGAAAGAGGCATTATAAAGCCACCTTTAAAATGGCAACAAAGTATACAACAAAACGGTGCATATTTGACCCAAATAGGACAATCGGAAGCATGTTAAATAAAATCCTGATTTTCATGCAAAAATAATGAATTTCTTTATTCCCCAACCTAATATATATGTGTCTGGTGAATTCCAATTTCTTACTAGAAGTACTAGAACCTACAGTGCTAAAGCAGGAAGAAAAATACACACAAAACAAAAAAAGATAGATAGAAAAAATAGAGATACAAAAAAGTCTTTGGACTAAACTGGAGACCTATTATGATTTCTAAAGCTGTAGCTGAATTAGACAGCGAATTATATATATATATATTTAGTTACTGATAACATATTAAAACATAGTAATTTTGTGAAATTTTGCAATAATTGCTTAGAATACAATTATCCAAGTAAATTTATTTTTAAATATATTTCTATTTCAAATTAAATATACTTTTATCTTAGTTCAATATTTTATTTAAGATTTCTTTTCTGTTTAGTTTATTTTTTAAAATATTTTAAAATATCTTAAGCGCTTAATTTAATTACAATATAATTATCTAGTATATAGTTATCCAAGTAAATTTATTTTTAAATATATTTCTATTTTATATTAACTATTCTTAACCTTGTTCATTATTTTATTTAATATTTCTTTTCTTTAGTTTATTTTAAAATATCTTAGTGGTTAGTTTAATTGCAAAATAACTATCTAGGTGGCACCACGGATTTTCCTTCTTTTGTTGATGTTCCAATTCTTAACATCATTTCGCGTGGGATCTTAGCGTAGAAGTTTGCTATTCGGTATTCGAGGTTTTTATTTTTACATGTAAGTTTTTATCCTAATTTTTTCTATAGAAAATTTTTTTATCATTCCTCTCCTTGAGAGATACATTATTGTTCTGTTTTCATAATTACATTTTACTATATTGTCAGGTTTATCATCCACGTGTTAGAAATTGGCTTAACTTTTCAACATGGCTCTAATTTTCTTTTTTTTTCTATTATGTCGAAAATTTCTGCTGTACGGGGAAGATGGATCCATAAAGCATTGCTTAACCCTAAATCACTGGCCTAATACAGCGACAGCTTTAGAAATCATAATAGGTCTCCAGTTTAGTCCAAAGACTTTGTATCTACTTCTGTTGTGTCTCGTGAACTCCAACTTCTTTCTTCTTTGGCACTGTAGGTTTTAGAACTTTTTCACTTTTATTTTATTATACTATATATATATATATATTTAACTCTTTAATTCAAAACTGTACAATGAGATATTACACAAAGATGGATTTACTTTATTCCATTTTAATATTATTCGGCTGAAATTATAATCTCTCGGAAGAAGTTTGAAAAGTAGGGTGCCAGCTCAGGTGTTGTCCTCGTCCGTTTTTCATAATTAAGAGTACTGTCACCAATAGCCTTTGCGTTCGTTCGCAAAGTGCGACGTTAATAAAGAAGCAACAATATACTTTCTACATGGCAATTCTTTTCACCTATTAAGGTATACGACTACGTTCGGAACCGTGATTTTGCAAAAGCGCATAAATGGATAATTTTCATGATATTTAGTGTCACTTAGATTAGAATACAAGTATAAAATTGTTTTAAAGGACATTTTGACAAAAAAAATTTATTTAAATACAATATTTTGGCAAGAAATTAACTTAATATAAATCTTTTTTCCACAAAAGTTCTTCTTTTGTGAAAAATACTTCTATTATAATAATATTTTACCTGTATATAGCTCAGACCTCTCTACAGAGGCTCAACTAGAATTTTTGAAATATATAACTTAGAAGTGGGTTTATCCATATTTTATGACAACAGAGGGGTTGATTGATTGATTGAATATTAACGTCGCACTGTTCAGCTACACGAGGGCTTTTGGCGACGGACCACGTAATTTTGAACCATGGTCAAGTGACGTGGACGACACCTGACCTGGCACCCCCCTCTCCTAACTACCACACCACACCAGCGGGAGGACGTTTCAGCTCTCGACAGATTTAACGTGCATTGCTGCCCTACACGGCGGGTCTTTAGTGATGCTGGGCTCGAACTCGTGACAAGGCAAGCCACGATCCAATACCTATACCACTCGGCTACCGCGGCGACGACAACAGAGGGGAGCAATTTTATGAAGAAAAAAAAACCGCCGAGATAATTATTTCAAATGGTGTGGTAACTCTGAAAATAATGTGAATTTTTCAGCAATCCTAGTTGAGCCTTTGTAGAGAGGTCTGAGCTATATACAGGTAAAATATTATAATAGAAGCATTTTTCACAAAAGGAGAACATTTGGAAAAAAAGATTATTCTAAGTTCATTTTTTGTCAAAATATTGTACTTAAATATATTTTTATTGTAATACTATTCTTAAAACAATTTTATATACGCTCCATTATTTATATTCCATTTATACGCTTTTTTAAAATCACGGTTCCGAACGTAGTCGGATACCTTAAGTTTCTAGTCAGCTCTAGTCTCAAGTTGCCTTTAATGAACATACTTGGCCTTAAAAATCAAAAACTAATAGTTCTAATAGCTATAAATACCTCATTATTGCTTTATAAGCCTCAAAGAAAAATTTAAAAAAATACATAATCGAAAAATATATTTTTAAACAAGGAAAAGAATTTTGAATAAATTTCAATAATTAGCTTAGCTGCCAACAAATAAAAAAAAACTTTCCAAAAGAAAAACTATTCATAAAAAAACCCCGTTGGTTTCTTATATTTTATTGAAATTAGCTTTAGAATGCAGGCGGTTATTATTGATCAGGAAGTAATTTTTCTTACAACTTGAAGGAATCAAATGCTCATTGGTATAGGATAATTTTGCTATTTTCTTTTAGATACTAACCTTGATTTTGAAGTAATGTACACTGATTTTGAATATACAGTTCCATTAAAATAAGTGGCCGTGGTAGCCGAGTGATCAAGGTATCGGATCGTGGCTGGCCTTGTCACGAGTTCGAGCCCAGTACCACCAAAGACCCGCCATGTAGGGAAGAGATGCACGTTAAATCTGTCGAGAGCTAGCTGTTGGTGTGGTGTGGTAGTTAAGAGAGTGGGTGCCATCTCAGCTGTCGTCCACGTCACTTGACCAGGGTTCAAAATTGCGTGGTCCGTCGCCAAAAGCCCTCGTGTGTAGCTGAACAGTGCTACTTTACTATTCACCCTCACACTCACGCCATTAAAATAAGCATGTATTTTCTAACCTTGGAGTAATTAGGATCTACATAAGGATCTAATAATTTTTATTACTAATGGTGTTGCGCGTTATTTATCGCGCTAATCGTATCCAGCGAAAATATCGAGTTAGTACGTTACTCCTCAACATGAAATCAGAATTACAAATAGTATAAACAAAAACTGTGTTAGAATAAAAATATATGCTTAAAAAATGACTAACTTTTAAGTGTTTATTTAATGGTGAGTATTAGATCTTCGCGTAGTAGTAACTAACCCTTTAACTAGTTTGTGCCCGTACACCGTACGGGCTACTGAAAACTGGCCACAACCGGTTTACTCATGCACTGTACGGGAACTGAGATTTTCTTCTTTCTATTTTTGATTTGCACATATCTTTAATTCTTATGGTGAGATTATTAGTGCTAGGGATTTTTAAGAGATGCAGTTTTCCCCATGTTACTGAAATTCATCTCACCTGGGGTTTTCTTTGTGGTGAAGGCGGGAATTTTTCATTGAAGGCAGGAATGTAGATTCTTTGAAATATTCGATAAAGAACAGGGATTGTGTGTGCCAAGGCAATGTAGAATTTATTGCTTCAGAGAAATGAAAATGAAAAAGTAATCCAAAAAAGCTGATATTATCTCTGTCCCGTAGCAATGTAAGACTTCGTATTACACCAAATTTTGTGTGCATATACATATGCACACACACACATACAATTCTAAACCTTTGGAAAAAGAGGCACGAACATGAAATTTTTTTGTAAGTATAAGAGAAATTCTTTTATGATATATGAAACATTCATAATAGCATGCAAATTGTACTAATAAAAAGCAAACATTTGGCAATTTTTGTGTTCCACAATTACAAAATAAAAAAAAGCGTGAAAACTTTAAAATTGAAAATAAAAATTATTCCATTTTCACATTCTGTTAAGCGTTATGCTTAGTTATATGCAATAAAAAAATGTGCCTTTTTTGGAGCAATTTGGGCAAAAAAAAAAAAATTAACCGCTCAAGGGGTTAAAAGCTGTTGAGAGAATTTCTTCATAATTGTGAAGACTGTATTCACCAACATTATTTATAATTAAAAAGATGGTGTTTTTTAGCACTCGATAAATGTTTATACATTTTTTAAAAAATTACATTTCCCTACATCGATTTTAATTCCAATTCTTTATATTATATAGAAACACATAGTCGAACACAAATACTTCCAATGATTCTACATATCCAAGTATTTTATTTCAAAAAATCGCATTGGAATGACTATAAGAATAACAATATCCTGTCATACATATGATACGCATGGTCAGTCTCACTCCTTCACTTCGCAGTACAGAAGCATCTACGTTTAAAAACACGTTTTGTGCTTCTATTATGTATAGCATCAATACAAATGCTTCTCCCCACGGGGGGTAGAGGTAGAAGTCATTGGTACAGGAACCTCAGCGCAAGTTACTCTTAAACGTGTCTATTACTCTTTATATTTTATATTAATATCGTTATTTTACTGATAACAGATCTCCGATACATTCACTTTAACTGAACACCTTTTATGTGGCATGAATATAAGGTATTCGATTTAGGAGCTACTCTTTTATGTAACTTCTATATTAAAAAAAAAATGAAAATCTAACAGAAATAAGAGGGGATGGGGTGACAAAAAACCTCCCTTTTAAGAGAGGAAGATCTTATCTTGCTCAGTCCTGCTATTAAATAGTCATTCGATCGCTTATCATTGATGTATAGAGGAGGCTGTCCTACCTTAGCTGTGTATTATAGAGTTGACTCTATTTATGAGAGATTTTGTTACGGCACAAAAAGGCTTTCCTAACTATTGTTGGGCCTGACACTGTCAGCAATAGGCACGAGGGAAGACTTCATTTATAATAACAAAAATAAACATCAGTTTTTGACATCTTTTTCCTGCTGTAACTTGGTATGTATGTGTATTTTATCGATTATCATACTTTTGATAACCCCCCAATGAATTTACTTTTACTGTTTTCTTTTTCAAGAATTAATAAATAAATAAATAAACTATCTTTAGAAGTCATTGTTATGTAAAGAAGATGACTACAAAAAATGAATAAACGCAGAATTTACTTAAAGAAGAAATACGAGCATACAGTAAAAAGGATAATTACTTTTCAAGCAGATTTTTCCCCGAATCCAATTCACAGATCTCCTTTATTTTATCTGAAATTATAAATATTCGAATATTATAATTTTTCTTATATTCACTCTTACTTAAGGCTGTCTTCGCTCAATGTTAAATAATAGGAGCCGAATTTGTGGAACATTTTTTTCAGATACAAAAGAAATGAAACATTAATATGATATTCTGGCTCCACTATCCTTTAGAGAGTAGCATTTTTTATCATACATCTCATTTTTAACCGAGTTGATCCATTTTTTCTGGTATGAAATTGTTTCCAGTTTTTTTCCTATACCGTAATGTTAAATGAGCTATCCCTGCACATATTCAAAAGATAGAGTATTCATTGAATATTTTGAAATTTTTAAAAACACTATATTGTTAAAACAAAATTTTAAAATTATATTGGCCAAATTTTCCATGAAAATTGAGGGTTTTTTCTTCAAAAATATGTTCAAATTTTAAAAGTTCATGCCCCGTATTTTCCCAAAAAAACAGCCTTAAAGAATTAAGCACATTAAGGCTGTCTTCGCGAAATGTACGAGAGGTAGAACTAAATACAGAGCACATTTTCAAACAGAAACAAAAGTCTCAATTTTCATGAAAATTTGTAACATTATATATATAATTCATATATCTACTTAGGAGATAACTTTTTTTAAAAAAAAATTTCTAAATATCCCTTAAGTAGTCATTTTTTTTTTCATTGTAACATGTAAAAAGATATTTATTTAGCATTAAAGAGTTGAAAAAATACGAAACACATTGTATACCAGAAAAAATAGATCAACTCGGATAAAAATGAGTAGTATGAGAAAATATGCTACTCTTATAGGATAGCGAAGCCAAAATATAGTATTCATGTATCAGCTCATTTATATCGGAAAAAATGTTCTAAATTCAAGTCATATTTTTTATAATTAAGCGAAAACAGCCTTAAAAGTATGTATTGATTGAATTTCGGTTGTAAAAATATTAAATATGAATACACTGATCAAATATAATAATTTCATAAATTAAGATATTGTAAATGGCATTGTGCAAATAATGATAAAGGAGATTATCCAAACAAAATTTTCCAGAATCAAATCAATTTAAACAAAATAGTTTTCCATTGACTCAAAAATTTATCTAACAAAGGAAAACTTTTTTCTTACAGCTAAAAACACAAATATAATACTTTGTTTTAGCTATTCAATTTTAAAATTTGATTTGACTGATTTTTTAAACTCTCATTTCTAACCAGCATGAAGGTTATTGGTGATCGACCTCGTAATTTTTTAATATATCCCAAAAAAATAACTTGTTAATTTTTAAATTTTTTAAAAAAAAGCAGAACTTCTACTTTATGGGAAAAAAAAGAGAGAGAGAGGTTCTTTTAAAAATTCCCAAATTAAAAAAATTTTTTAAAATTTTTCTTTATATATAGGATATTTATCCTATCAACTAAACACATACTCTGAGTATTTTTACACATTGCATAACTCCAATTATATTTAAAATTTCCATCCACATGCAAAAAAAACTTGAAAATTTTTTCAACATTTTTTTCTTATTTTTAAAATTTACAGTTGGTGGTAAGAAAGTTTCTTTTTAAAATGATTAAAAAACTTTTTCTCTCTATTTGGGCAACCAACATCTATTATATATCTAAATTTCCCCCTTGACCTAAGCAAAACTGATGTGGAAATAGATTTGTACGTTTAAATGGCTGGGAACATAACGTCAAAATGATGAACTAGTCCCTTTTGTTGACGTAATGTATTGCCTATATGTACAGTCAGGGGTTGTAACGATACACTCGAGTTCACATCGCTTACCCCCTCATATATACGAGTTCTGTTGCTTTGTGCGTATGCACGAAGTAAAGCATTTATATTATATTTTTAAATCCCCTTTTTATTTCAAAAACTTTTGTAATGTTTTTTATTCATTCCCCCTTCCCCTTTTATTTAAACACATTTTTAAAGGGAAACTAAAAAAATAACTGTTTAATTCGAAAAAAACGCCATTATTCCACGATTGAAAATAATTAATTGTATTAAATACTCTGTAAAATAATTTAATAATTTCGCACAGTTTTTTTAAATATTTTATACCAAAATAGTTTCAATTATTTTATATTTTTAAGGGAATTTTCTTTTTCTAATTGTGTGTAAAAAAAAACAAACTCTAGTTGTGTATATTGTAAATTTTTATTTTTAAAAGCTATTTTTTATTTTTTAAAAAAAGATTAAGTAAATGGTAGTTAAAACAAAACAAAGAGAATAGTTTTATTCAACTATAAAAGTATTTCGACTTCTCTATCTTTATTTGATGACCATGGTTGTTGAGTCCACAGAAGTCTCTAAAGCATAGATGGGCTAACATTACTATAAATCTATCGATGCTTTAAAAGTCCTCACGTTGGCGTAATGTGGACATTTAGACAGTGGGGTGCCAGCTCTGATGCCTTTCTCGTCCCTTGATTGCAGTTCAAAATCATGAGGACCGTCACCAATATCTCTCGTGTTATTTTGAAGTGTAATGTTATTAAACAATCAATTAATAAATCTTTGGTAAGTCTCTCTTTAATTCTCAACCTTTTGTTGTTGTTGTTGTTGTTGCGGTACACTTTTAACAATTTCAAAATTTGGCGGCATACTAACAATAAAATAAATTTAAATGAATTTTACTTACCTATAATGCACTATGTAAATAGTTTATGATAATAATTTTCTATGCCAAATAAAATAATATGTATGACAGAGACAACAAAATGTTTATTAAGTAACTAATTACGAATTAATTATAAGAATACATTTAATGCGAAATTTGAGGTGGATGGTTTTTGATAATTTCGTTCATATTTGGTCGTAAAGATGATAATGCCAATCTCTCATTTCGTCATCTACATTTAAAAGTTTTTCCATTTTTATGTTTGTTAATGCTGAAAATCCGAATTCACGTAAATAAGATGTAGAGAACTATAACAATATTTTTAAAGCTTCTTTGGCTATTATGAGAAAATAACCTCTAATGTCAGTTGAATTTATTCACTCTTCCGAATGTTTTGAAATTAAATCTCGATTATTTCAGAGTGAAATTACCCTTTTCTCTTCATTCAAAGTTAATTCATACGCAGATATATCCGTATTATAAAAATGGATTACGAACCCAATCAAATTTTTTTTATATCCATCTACCCGCGAAAGGATAAGTTAATATACCACGAATACCCTTGTTTATTTTTATAAAATGGCCGAATGATTCGGATCCAGATTTTCTTTTTTTCTCAGAGCATAATTAATAATTTTAAAAAAAGTTGATGGCACACAAAAGTGTTGCGGCACAGTGATTGCGAATCAATGCTCTAAGCCAGGGGTCGACAACCTATGGCACGCGGTACAATTCTCAGTGGCACTCTGCACTACTCAACAAATTTATCAATTTTGAGTGGACGGAAGCCGATAAATTTACAATGGAGCTTATTTGACAAACATCCAGAATTATAAACCATTGACAAATCTGAAAAGTAGCTCTAACGATAAACTTGATGCTATTTTGTAAATTATTAATGTCATTGCTGGTGAGATTTAATGGTTTGAAAAGAGAAAATTGTATTTACTCTGATTTCTGCTTTTGGTTCTACATATCTAACAAGTAAACAAATCTTTCCTCATATGAAAAATATTTCGAGTTCGCAAAGAAATTGTTCAACAACTGAAGGCACACAGAGTTGTATCAAATTGAGTCACGAATTATGACCCTGATTTTCCAATATGAAAGTAGAGCCGTGAAAGTACTATATTCGCATTCAAACTCTTTTTATCTTTTTATTTAACTATAATGAAGATAAATACTTATATTTTATGTTGTCTGTTTTTTATTTTCATAAATATGCTAAAAAATACATTATATATGTACAATTTATTTATTTTTATTTTTGTTGAAATAGTTATATTGTATGCTGTTTATTTTTACGTTAAGAAATATCTTTAAATGATGTAAAATTAATAAAAATAAAACTTTCAACCTATATTATTAACTTCTAGCAACAAAACGTACTGTTTAAACAAGATTAAGTAAAATTCTGTACGTATTATTATTATCTTTGTTGTTTTTCAACTTAGCGTCTCAAAGGGAAAAAAATATATATATATATTCAAATGAAACTTCATTTTCAACAAGCATTTATTTTTCGATAACCATCATCTATACAAGTTGATGCATTAATTTTTTTTATATATATAATACTATTATCTCTAAAAATACCAAAAGTTTTCATGTTGTTTCAAAGTGGACATAAATAAATGATTAATCTCCAAGAGCAAATGTATTAATTTCACGAACAATCATTATAAAAATCAAAGTTCTGAAATTGGGGGAAGAAGATTCTTTTTTGATATCGATGTCATTATTTTTATCTGGTACTTGTTTTTGCAAAATAATATTTAACATTCATAATCCTTGTCATCATTTGGAAAAAAAAGTATCCTAATATATCAGAGATTCCCAAACTTTTTTGTCTCATAGACCCTTTGCAATATTTTTCGATTTTGGATAGACCCCCTCATTACCTAATACCTAACTTTTGCAAATTTATTAACTTAAATGCCTTTTTGACAGTTGATATAGAGCTACTTACTTTAAAAGCTTTAAATTTCTAACTGTAGTGAAATATATAGTATTTAAAACGTAAAAAACATATATTAATTAAATTAAAATTTAATGATGACATAAAATAACTGGGAAACAAATAAATGCTTTAAATGGAAGGGATGAATCTGGTGCTTCAATAATAAATTTTCAACATTTGGCATCATTGTCAAGTTTAACCCTTTAGTGCAAAGTCTTTTATTTTCTTTTGGAGATTGACAACTACGCTGAAATTCATTCTCACTAGGAAAAGCAATTAAAAATTTTCTTCCGATATTCCATAATTCAGGATAAATAACAGATATGCCTTTTTAAAGTCAAAATTGCTGACATTCATTTCTAAACTTAAGTTTAAGTTCTTCGTTAATGCCCATTCCGATATTCCTCTTGTAATATGCCACTTGTTTTTTCAAAGAGACTACATGAATCAATTGCCTATGATCAGTAGCGCACACAGGAATTTTTCAAAAGGGGGTCCGGGTTCGAAAGTTCTCCATTCTTGTACTATGCTCCTTTTGATTTTGTCGATTTTCGGGCACAAAACACAGTAAAAAACTAATTATTGAATAAATAATTAGCATTAATTAATAAAATTAATCATTAATAGCAAATACTTAATTAAATTTCACGTACTATATACTTAGAATTTTAATCAATCAGAAAAAAAATCAAGGGCTTTGGGGGGGGTCCGGACCCCCAGGACCCCTCCCTTGTGTGCGGCACTGCCTATGATATAACCATAGTGAAAACTCTCTCAAACGTAGTTTCAAAATTTGAATAGAGGGCATTTAAATGTTGAACGTGGATTAAAACGACGTTTTCCTGGCAGATTGACTGTGACAAATTAAGAAACTGTAAAAATTCGCGACGTCCAATATTATACGCTTTTATCTTAACTCTGGCAAGGCAAACTGAAAGGATGGTCGCCTTGGAGCTGAGCAAATTAACCTCATTAAATTTGTAAATAAATCTATTAAAAAGTTAAAATCTGGTTTCCATTTGATTAAGTTTTCTTTTAAAAAAAAAAATATCACAATCTGGTTTAATGACATCCACTATCGTAGACCTTCATTTAAACCTCGTGGACCCCCAAATTATTTTTTCACAGACGTGGACCCCTTACAGATCGTCATAGATCCCTGGGGGTCTATATAGACCACTGGGAATCACTGAACTATATTAATTTTGGGCGCTCGCAGAAAGAGAGAACACGATATATCCCCCCTCACCCAACTTGCCGATTCGCAACATTGAATAAATTTGTAACTAGTGGTGCCATCTTCTGACCAATGTAGTTTTTATTTTATAGGTATTTCTTAATAAGTTAATAATTTTTATGCCATTTATAATTTTGAATTTCTTATTCAACTTCTAAAAACCCATAACTAAGAAAAAAAATGTTAAAAATTCTGTAAATAAACCATGAATTTATTTCTCTCTCTCTGTCTGTATATATATATATATATAAAAGATGGAACACAAATATTTGAGAAAAACAAAAATAAGAATAAGATTATTATAAAATATCAGAATCCAAAATCCAAATTAAGAATCCCAAGGGTGGACATAATAATAAAAAACAGAAAAAAGGTTAAATTTAGCATAAATTTATATATCAACCAAGTGAAACATCGGATTGAAGATCGAAAACTGGTGTTAACTAGTTGGATGGTATCAATCTTCTCCATATTGCAAATATCTTTAAAATTGTAAAAATTTAAAATCTTAAAATTTAGAATTTAAAAATAGGGCTTTTCATTATTGTAATGTTTGAAAAATATATTAAAATATGAAAACTGCCAAGCAAGTAACAGACCTTATAAACAGTAAATTTTCAATAACTCATCCAATAGCTAAAAAAGGATCTTAAAATTTTAAAAAATGTACAACTCTAATTAAGCACTTAAAACAATTATCGACACACACATCCATATATAAATATCTTTCACTAATGAGTAACTTTTTGTAAAAATAAAAATATTATGTGTGTATCCATCATTTTCATTTATTTAAACGCTCTTCTCTAAAAATATACTCAGCAACTTAATATACAGTAAAAAAAGGAATTAAAATACAGCTCTTCGAAAATTTGAAATATATATATATATATATATTACTAGCATTTTTAGATATTGAACATTTAAAATGTTTCCAACCGTTGATATTTATAATCATGAGCAGTACAAAACACTCTACAACAGGGGTGTCCGACCCAAATTACCTTGAAGGCTACTTCGGAAAAACATTATAATCTCGCGGGCAGTACATAAAAATATGTACCTTTATATCATATTTGAAAACAAAAAAACATTTATTGGTGTGAAAATTTAAAAAAGAATGAATTATTATTATTGTTTTCATTATTTTTCATGTATACAGATACAGATAATATAATAATATTTATATAATATAATAATGCAATGATCAAAGAATGTTTAAAATATTACAGTTGCCATTTTCTTGAAAATTACGGTGTTCCTATTCAATTGATCTTTCGTTACTCATTGTTGAAATTTGATAGTGCTGTCATTCGCAAACAATTAAGTATACATTGTCCTTTATCTTAACCGTCCTGAATATATATTTTTTAAACTTTAAGGCTGTCTTCGGCAAAAGTACGAGAGCTCTAACTAAACGCGAAGCACATTTTCAGACAGAAAAATGACCCAATTTCCATGGAAATTTGCAGTATTATAACTCGTACCTCTGTTAACAATATAGTGTTCTTAAAAATTTCAAAATATTCAGTGAATACGTTTTTTAATTTTAATACGTGAAGGTAAATCCCATTTAACATTACGGTATAGGATAAAAAATGCGAAAAATATTTTATACCAGAAAAAAAATGAATCAACTCGGTTAAAAATGGGAAGTATGATAAATGATGCTGATCTCTAAAGGATAGTGAAGCCAGAATATCATATTAATTTTTCATTTCTTTTATATCTGAAAAAATGTTCCAAATTCGGGTCCTATTCTTTAACATTAACTGAAAACAGCCTTAACAAACATCTCTGACTGCCTCTTGCTTTTTGGGCACTGCAAACAGAAAAGGAGGAGAAATGAAAGTCGCACATATAGAAAATCATGTACCATCCATAGTAAAGTATATGCATAATGCAATTCGAAATTTATTAAAAAAAGTAATTTACTATAGTAAAATCAAATGTAACTGTTTGATAAAATATAAATCTATATTTTAATATAAAGGACATTTCTACTATCAAAAAGGATTTATTTTAAAACAAGAACAGGTAACAGGCAAATACATCGTGTATATATATATATATATATATATATATATATATAATTTCTCCTCAAATAATTTTTAAATGAAAAAACTTCAAAAATCTGATATTTAAATTTTTTTAAAAAAGATTCGGCGGGCCGCAACTTACGTACTGGCAGGCTGCGTGTTGTACACCCCTGCTCTACAGAATTTCCCTCTAATAACTTGCTTTGCGTTAAAAAAGACAAGCAAATCTATTTACTTATTTTAAACATAAGTACTTTTATTTCATTCATATTAAAAATCAAGATAAAATTCATTATTTGAAAGTATCACATTTGTTCTTATACCCTCATAAACAAAACTAAAAAAGGTAGAATACAAACTAATCATTCTTGTGTTATTGGAGATTTGTTATGTTATAGTTCATTTTTATGGATCTGGTAATGTAATTTAACAGTAATAATAAATAATTTTTTGTTTCTAAGAAAAAGATAAATTAGTAATCGAAGCCGAGCGCACAGTTATTGGGAGATAAAAGCACTGGAAAAAAAAGAAAAAAAGAATGACTAGAGAAAAGCTAAGTGATGCTGACGAAACTTTGTTGAAGAATGTCTGAGCAGTGGCGTAGCGTGGGCTTTCGCCGCCTGGGGCCGCCCCGGAAACCCCCCCTCTTTTTTAAGTATTTCCCCCAAGAAAATTAATAAAAGAAAAACAAAAAGCTTTTAAATTATATATATATATATATATATTGATTAAAAAGCATTTTCGTTTTCTTTTTTTCAAAAAGCAAAATTTTTTGGGTACAATTGTAAATTTTAATTTTCATGTTCAATTCCCGGAAGGGGGCTAAATTTGTTAGCCTTAACGGGACATAGTCGATCTGAGGAAATTTTTTGATTAATTTTGGTTTAAAAATTTCCCCGAATTGGTATTACTGATGGCAGATTTTAAAAAAAAAATTCTAAACATTATGATAAATTTTTTGGAAAGTTTTTTTTTCAATTTTGGACTCAATAATATATTTTAAAAAAACCCAAAGGGCTGGACCTTTTTTTTACTGTCGGGGTCTTTTGGGGAAGCAAAAGTTTAGACAACGCGCTCAAGATGGAACCCCTTTCTGTATTAAAATTTTAAGGAGCTTGATCTAAAAAAGGGGGGGGGCCCCGGACTAAAAATTCATTTCGGATAAACCCGGGGAATGGGGTACCTTTTTGGGTGTTCCCCCCTAAAGGGGAAATTTCCCTGAAGGGGGGCCAAAAATTCCAAAAATCAGCCTTCGAAATTCATGCAAAACATAAAATTTAAAATTTTTAAATTTTTTCCGCAACGAGTTCGTAGTTTGGGATTGGTAAATCTCTGCTTTCTTGCTAGGGGGTTAGGGGTTCGATTCCCCGCGATCAACTTTTTTTTTTTCAATACATTTTAAATTACTTTTTTTAAAATTTAAAAAAATTTATTTTTTGAAAGGTTTAATTTAAAAATTAAATTATATTTTGTAATTATTTTGTATTTTTAAAAAAAAAAAAATTTATAAACATAACCAAATTTTTTACTAGTAAAATTATAAAAAATTTTTATTAATTAAAAAAAATTAAAAAAACGTATTAATAAAATTATTAATAATTAAAATTATTAAATTTCTTATTATTCTTTAAAAATTTAAATTTAAATTTAAACACCCATTTATACCCCAATTTTATTACTTTTTTTATTATAATTTTAAATTTAAACACTATTTAATTTTAATTAATTTATTTTTATTAAGCATTAGTATTAATAAGAAATATTAATTTATTATTGAAATTATTATTAATTTTTTACGAAAATTAATTTATTATTGAAATTATTATTAATTTATTATTGAAATTATTATTAATTTATTATTGAAATTTTTATTAATTTTTAGAAATTATTATTAATTTTTTATTTAAATTTTTTTAATTTATTAAGAAATTATTTAAATAAATTTTTTTTAAATTAAATAAATTTATTTGAAAAGGACTTTTTTTAAATATTTTAAAAATTGAAAATAAAATTTAAATTTTAAAAACATATAAAAAAAATTTTTTTATTTATTAATTATAAAAAAAATTAATTTTAAAATAATAAAAATATTGTATAAATTTTTTTATTATATATGATATTTTTTTTATAGTATATTGTATTTCACATTAAAAAATATTTTTCAACTAATTTTTTTTTTAAAATATCAGTTAATATTTATTATATATTTTATTATAAATATTATTTATTAATATAAAATAGATTTATAAAATTTAATATAATTATTTATATAATCAAAGTAATTTTTTATTTTTTAAAAAAAAAAAATTAAAAAAAAATCATTTTTTAATAAACCTTTTTTTAAATAAATTTATTTTAAAAAAAAATTAAATGGGGAAAAAAAAATTGATCACGTGGGAAACAACCCCCAACCCCTAGATAGAAAGCAGACGATATACCAATCAAACTACGAACTCGTTGCTGAAAAAATTTAAAAATTTTAAATTTTATAAAAAAGCAAATTTGAATGTTTATTCCGAATTGACTGGCCATTCGGGCAACCATTGAGGGGGGAAAACCCTAAAAGAGTACCTTTACCCCAGTACCGTTTTAAGAAATGAATTTCCTTAGTCTTCCCTCCTTTAAGGTTAAATTCGTTCTACCAATATCAATTCCCGGCCTTAAAAAAACATATTTTGAGTTTTGATTCTGCAACTGTTGGGAAACTTTTCGAATTTCAGCAGTTACCTGTCTAGAAAAAACATTGTTCGCCTCAAGTCATCTTCTTTGATAACTGAAATCTTCAGGGGCCAAAACTCTAGCAGTTTTCCCCCCCGGGCAAAAATGGAAAATGCCGCCCTTTTCTAAAGTAATAAAAATTTTTATTAAAAAGGTAAATTTGGGTAACATATATGTACAATAAAATTTTTTAAAATTTTTGGAAAAAAAAAAAAAATTAAAAATTCTTTCTTT
>BMAV01018041.1:0-15690 GCA_019973955.1 Trichonephila inaurata madagascariensis | reverse complement strand
ACAAAACATCCATCTTTTTCTATTTCCACCAACCTTCTAAATTATATATATTTTAAATCTAAAATACCAAGAAGTCAGAAAGATCAATGACTTAATATTAATCCTTTTCAAGATGATAAAGGTTTGTCTTCAAAAAACAACTGTGTATAATATTAAACTTGTTTTACAAATTATCATTCAATATTTAAATCTAAAATTTTTAATCTTTTTTCTGGAAACGCTTATTAAAAATGTTCGAACCCTTGCTTTAACTTTGAAACAGCATATTTATAATTTCAACTAAAATCGGCAAGCAAAAAGCTTACTGTAAATTTTCAAAATTTACTAAAAAGCATTTTAAATAACGGTTTGAAGATACACAAGAAGATAAGGAGCTACCAGCTCCATCGGGAATATGGGATTCAAAATAATCATGCTGAAAATGAACGTTCCAAATTCACCGGCAAACTCAAGAGGTAAAAAGTAGGAAGCTTGAAAACGACGAAAAGACCACCGAAGAAAGGGAAAGGTCCAATCCCCTTTAGTCGAAGTAATTTGCAAAAATAGTTATGAAGTATGCGATGTCGAATGGAATGAAAGCCATTGAGTGGTAAGAAATACGTAAAGCATGTTTACTAAACGAACAATGCATCACAGTTCGACGTCAGAAATGCAACGATAAGTGATTGTCCCAGAATTGTGAAAGCGCAGGGGGAGGTCAAGCAGAAGCCGACATGAACGGACTAAGGATTGTCGGACGGCCTTTAACAAATCCGGTGTCCTGGCGATGTCAGCTGAAGTGACGAGGATCCGTGCCGTGAGATCCTCCACTGTAGCCATCGGCACCTCATACACAAGCAATTCCAGATGGCCCCAGAAGAATAAATGTAAGGGATTGAGATCCTTGGAGCGTGTAGGCTAAGAAACAGGTTCGTCGCTTCAAATCCATCTCTCCAGATAAATAGTATCGAAATAGCTCACATCGCAATCGAAACAAATGCACTGGTGCACATTCGTACATGAACCACACGTTCTGGTGCGTAGTGGCTGGTATTACCGGCTGATGCTCCGGAAAAGTAGGACATTTGCATCCGGGTCCGTTTCTTCATCCTTATAATAACGCTCAAAAGGCCTCCCATTCGTTTGGCCAATCCTCTCGTCCCTGTTGGAGCTTGCACTTCATCCGAAAACCACTAACTGAACTGTTAGCCGTGACTGTGACTGTATGTTTACCTTTTGTAATTAGAGAATGTAAAATCGAATGCTTGGGGCAACCACTCCCGAAATTTCCTGCTGCAATTTTAATTGTATTAATTCCCTAAGCTTTTCTCTCTATTTAATCTTAAAATGTAATTGAATAGCTATTAAATGTTGTTTACTATGAATACAGACTCATCAATGATTGTGCGAGTATGCTTAATTCAGTTGGATTCAGGAAATAAGATTGCTCGGACCCGATTGACTTCGAGGCTACTGCAAAAGAAAGGAAAGTTTACCTTAATTGTTGAAGATATAGTCTTTGAAACTAGATATAAAATATTTACAATTAATATCCACACAACGACTACTATTATCGTGATTTTCTCCGACTAAACGTGGTTTGCGATCCCATGTTCGATGTTGATTTGTCGTTTCTATGCCGCCTACTACCACCCCTCTTAATTTCGGCAACACCCTTTATACTCAGCAACATGGCTATAGAATACTTCCCAAAACATTAAAATAAAGAATCATTTCTTTGGACTAAGATCCTCGTCACTTAAGCTCTGGTCAAATTTTTATGAACAAACTTATATTTTCAAGTGAAGCATATTAATCCGCTGATTCATTGTAAAATAATTGGGGAAATACAAGTAGTAGGCCCAAGTTATCTTATTATATTTATTTCTATACTCCTTTTTTTAAATTTTCTTTAAATATGATTTCACTTTTTAAAATTCCATGCTATCAGATGAAAAAAAGCTACAGAAATAAGTCACTTTTTTTCCAAGTTTGTTTACTAAATCTTCGCTCCCCAAAGAAAAACTTGGAAAGGTAAACGTGAAAATGCATCAAAAAAAGAGTTCCCTATACTGTAGAAATCTGTCGAAATTGAGGAAAAGCAATAAAAGATGCGAATTTTTGTTAGTTGCCTTCCTTTTTTCTTTTTAGCAATGTTTGTCGCTTACGATCTTGTGCGAGCAGGATTTCCGATTCGAGACGAAAAAACCGAAGGGGTGTTACATACCCGAGCGTGACGTACATTCAAGTTCAATCTACAGTCAAAACACGCCAATAGAAGTTATCACTTGAACAAGCTCAGATTCAAAGTTCAAAATTTTTTGAAAATGTTAAAATAAAACAATAAAAAAAGCAAAAGAAATAAGTTAAGCTAAAAGAAATATAAAAAAAACCATAAGTCTATTGCACAATAATGATGACTCTTCAACACAACAAAAAACAACAAGTCACACGGACAAAGAAAAAAAAAACAAAGTTCTTGCACCAACACCCAGTCTGCTGTCAATATTTGTAAAGTACTACAAAGTTATTCAAGTGTAAAAGTGGTATATACACTGCTCACTTAAAATAAATATTCAGATCGTTTTCTACAGTCTTCCATAACATATAAAAATAAGACACTTATCTTTTTGACAAGCGCTACTTTTTGGAACAGAAATGACAATCTTCGCAATCCGATCAGAATATCAGCGGACGCAACTTCTGCTATAAAACTCGGCCTTTATCGCTGATACTCATACATAGTGCTGCCATATGTCTTGGAAGAGGTGGATTTAAAGGAATAATCCTGCCCCAAAGTATCTCGTCAGGTATTCGTAAAATGGATTTGTTCTGGTATGAGATTTTTAAAAGTGAGTTGTACTTATAAGTACCGTCGGGAGATAAAGGGTTAAAAAGTACAGAACAATTATTGAATATGTATTTACATATAGATAAATAGAGAGAGAAACATTGATGGATAGATATAAACACACATATTTTAATAAATTCAGCAAAAATATAGTTACTTTTTAGAACATTTAGGTAATTCAGAGTTAAAAATTTCTTTACAATATAAAAATAATTCCCACTTAAAAATTGAAAAGATGATAAAAATTTATTGAAAGTTGGAAATGAATTATGAATCAGCAGTGAACATAGTTAAGATAAAAAATATATAAGAATAAAATTTTAAAATTAGGTTAATAATTTTTTTTCATATTCCTATCAGTGATAAAAATATTTGACTTGAATTTCGTTACAGTAAAATATAGCATGTTAAAATGTGATAAATATTTACAAAACTAAATACATGGTAGAATTCAATATTATTTAACTCGCATTTTCTAATTTTGCACTCTTTGATCTCTTACAGCATCACATTGGCTTAAATTATAAAACTTCTCAAACTTTAAGAAAACAGGCTATACAGAGATGATATCCTCAAAACAATCAGGTGACCAACATCCATCTTTTGTCTATTTCCACCAACCTTCTAATCATTATATATATTTCCTAAATCTAGAAATACCAAGAAGTCAGAAAGATCAATGACTTAATATTAATCCTGATTCAGAGATGATAAAGGGATTGTCTTCAAAAAGACAACTGTGTATAATATTAAACTTGTTTTACTAATTATCATTCAATATTTAAATCTAAAATCTTAATCTTTTTTTTCTGCGACGCTTATTAAAATATTTCTGAATCTTGCTTTAACTTTGAAACAGCATATTTATAATTTCAACTAAAATCGGCATCAAAAGCTTACTGTAAATTTTCAAAATACTCAAAGCATTTGGAAATAACGGCTTATGAATAGATAACACTAAGATAAGGAGCGTAACGTAGCCTCCATCTGGATATGGGACTCAAAAATAATCATGTATGGATAATGAGAACGTTGCCAAATTCGACCAGCCCACCAAACTCAGAGGTAGGTAGGAAGCATAGAGACGACAGACCACCGAAGAACATGGGGTCGCAATCCACCTTTAGTCGGTAATTTGCAAAATAGTTATGATATGCGATGTCGAATGGAATGAAGCCACCATTGAGTGGTAAATACGTAAAACATGTTTACTAAACGAACAATGCATCACGTTCGACGTCAGAAATGCAACGATAAGTGATTGTCCCAGAATTGTTCGAAGCTGCAGCTGTGTAGGTCATAGCATAGCGACGACATGAACGGACTAGTTGTCGGACGGCCTTTAATAAATCCGGTGTCCTGGCGATGTCAGCTGAAGTGACGAGGATCGCGTGCCGTGAGATCCTCTTACTGCTGTGCATCGGCACCTCATACACAAGCAATTCCAGATGGCCCCAGAAGAAGAATAAATGTAAAAGTTGAGATCCTTGGGCGTGGGGCTAAAACAGGTTCGTCTGCATTACATCTCTCAGATAAATAGTATCGAAGTAGCTCACATCGCATAATCGAAACAAATGCACTGGTGCACATTCATTTTTATGAACCACACGTTCTGGTGCCGCGTAGTGGCTGTAGTATTACCGGCTGATGCTCGGAAAAAGTAGGACTTGTGACTGCATCCGGGTCCGTTCTTCATCCTTATAATAACGCTCAAAGGGCTCCCATTCGTTTTGTGGCCAATCTCTGCGTCCCTGTTGGGCACTTCATCCGAAAACCACTAACTGAACTGTTAGCCGTGACTGTGACTGTATGTTTACCTTTTGTAATTTGAGAATGTAAAATCGAATGCTTGGGGCAACCACTCCCGAAATTTCCTGCTGCAATTTTAATTGTATTAATTCCCTAAGCTTTTCTCTCTATTTAATCTTAAAATGTAATTGAATAGCTGATAAATGTTGTTTTACTATGAATACAGACTCCATCAATGGAATTGTGCAGTATGCTTAATTCAGTTGGATTCAGAAGAGGAAATAAGATTGCTCGGACCCGATTGACTTCGAGGCTAGCTGCAAAGGTAAAGTTTACCTTAATTATTTGTAAGATATAGTCTTTGTAGCTAGATATAAAATATTACAATTAATATCCACACAACGACTACTATTATCGTGATTTTTCTCCGACTAAACGTGGTTTTGCGATCCCTTGTTCGATGTTGATTTGTCGTTTTCATATACCACCCCTCTTAATTTCGGCAACACCCTTTATACTCTGCAACATGGCTATAGAATACTTCCCAAAACATTAAAATAAAGAATCATTTCTTTGGACTAAGATCCTCGTCACTTAAGCTCTGGTCAAATTTTTATGAGAGAAACTTATATATTATTTTCAAATTGAAGCATATCCGTTCATTGTATATAATTGGGGAGAGGAAATAGTATTAGGCCCAAGGACATCTTATTATATTTATTTCTATACTCCTTTTTTTGAAATTTTCTTTAAATATGATACACTTTTTAAAATTCCATGCTATACTAGATGTAACAAAAAAGCTACTGGTAGAAATTAAGTGCTTCCTACTTTGTATTTAAACCGAATGCTATTTTTTTTAAAATATAATTTACTTCTTAATAAAAAGAAATACGAAATTAATTTACCGAACATCATATGTAGATCACTGATTTTTTTTCTATTTATTCTTTCTTGTTATGAAAAAAATACCACTCAGTGTATATTCTTTCCTGATTATTAAGTTTGTCCCATACAAAATTGTAAATACTTACAATTTTGCATACTTGAAAGTTCCTGACATGAACATCTATAAAAAAGTACAAATTTAGAATAGACTCCATGCATAATTATCTCCATGCGTTTTGACTAATATCTCCTCATTTCAATTTTGTTAATTCTATATTATAGGAACTTTATTTTTTTTAAAACGTATTTCTTACATTTTATATTACAGATGTCTTATTTTTACTCGAAATTATGTTACAAAGTTGCTGTAAAAAGAACTAGACAATGAATTTTTATTTTAACATTTAAAGGGGTTCGCCTAGGTAACGGCATGTTTTTAAGCATTTTTTGAAAAAAAATTTTGATGACCAGTAAAAAGATAGAACTTTAAGTTTTTGATAATTTATTTACGTCTAAGTATTTTAAGAGTATGTATATATAAATTTTTAAAAGCACAAATATGAATAGGAACGTGAGTTATAGATTTCTGACCACACTGACCTCGAAAAATGGACGCTCTCTTTGTTTTGATTCCGGCTGATTGGCTAATGTGAAATAAAAAGAATTAACGGTGTTTTAATTTTTAAGCTTAGATACATGGAATGGATTATGCTCAATCCAAAATACCAACACTTGAAATTTTGGTAGACATCTGAAGAAAAAGTTTCGAATTTCATGAACTTTTTGTTATGCTTTTGTTGTAAAAATAGAAATAGCAGAATTTTGGGAAATGTAAAACATTTACTGTGCGTCTAGATACGCTAAGTCTACCCTATAAATTTGAAGCTATTCGATCCAATCGTTCTTGAGATACGATAGAAGAAAGTTTAAAAAACACAATTTTTAGAAAAACGCGTTTAATGCTTCAAGTCCGGTTAAAACTATGAAATTCTTAACTTATCCTCGATCGCGCGGCAATGTCTGGTCCAAAGAGTATTCCTTCATCTTCCTCTCGGAATTCTTTCGAAGTAGATTGTTCAGATCTTGTATCACTTCATTCTTGTTTAACGGCATCATTCGTACCCTGCTCAGAGCGCAAGAGGCACGTTTCACCATATTTCTGTACATAAGTATGCACTTCGTGACCAACGGGGCTTTCCATCGTCATCATTACTTTTAATACTCCTACAAAACCCTTGTTAAAGATAACGACAGATAAGTATACTGCAATTTCACACGCATTCTGAATCAATGGGCACGAGTTTATAACTGTCTGTTTTCACAGTTACACGATAGAATAATTTTAAAACCTAAGCCTCGAAAACCTGATTACGGGAAAGATAAATCACTTTTACAAGTCTTACATGCTACAGCTTCAGAAATAACCGCAAACACTGAAACAAACTCCAAAATGCAATTCGTGAAACTTGGAGTGATGAGAATCTCCATGTTCATGCTGTTTTTTAGTTTTCTCGCAGAAGCTGATGTAAATCCCATATAATTTTGGGTGGAAAAACGGTTTCCACCAAACTTTCACTTTTTATTACAACCAGTATGAACATTTCTAGTTCATACTTTCCTTTACGACCACTCATTGAGAAGGACGTAGTTTGTAGCTGATGTGCTCTTCGAAGCTAAGCCAAAATAAAACAAGTTCGACAAAATATTCAATAAATATAGATATTTCCTTTTGAACCTGTACGAACTAGTCTATACTTGTATGAAAGTATATTTGTGTAGAAGATTCTCCGGTTTCCAGCCGACTGTACACAATAGGCACCAGCTAAGCGCTCAGAATGTAGAAGCTGCTTCAACACATCAACTTCTACATGGCATTTGGCGACTTCTCGAGATTCAAAAACTTTACCACTATATTCTAAACATGCTAAGAAAGCAATTTATGTAGAAAAAAAAATATATCGATTTTTTAAACCCACGTGCCATGTGTGTAAACCCATAAAAACAAAAAGAACTAGTATATTGCTTGAAAGATCCGAGTTTGACTTCATAATTCAAACTACGCATGTTTGCAACAAAAAAAGAATCGGAATTTTGAGGAAATATTAAAAAATGTAGAATTTAAGGCCCTTAATAGCCTTGTCTCTATTCTGGTATTACCATCACTATGTGTAAAAGACAATACAACTCATCCTTACATCTAAAATACGTTCCCGAAGGAAGTCAAAAATTCAAGAATAATGATCCAATAACTTTATCACGTTTTCAATCTGATGAAAATTGTCTCATCTATCTCTTCATAGAGATCCAACTTATTTATACCCAATAACAATCTAGAATACATGCTTTGTTTCCTTGGGAATTGTACGTCTCTTTATCGATACGTCGCGAAAACCACGACTTTGGCGACAACGGTCATAAACAGAGTGGAAAACAACGAAAGAAAGAAATTTAGTTGAGATGAAAAGAAGAAGCGTCTGAAAATATTGGTTGGATATTTGCCAAATGATGAATAGATGAAATCTTCTGCTGTTAAGTGTGAAATTTTTAGAGAATTGTTGTCAATATATTGTTTTTGAAAATTTTCTTTATTTTTAAGGAAAACAGATCATTTATTTTTTCAAATAGAATTCTAAAGATTATTGGTATACTGATGATTGGTATTCCATTAAAGAAGGCTGAAGATTATAATATGGATTGTAAAGTTAACAAAAAACAGGGAAATTTAAAGTACTCCAAAAAGTACCCTTTGAACAAATTTTTTCTATTTATGCAGTTAAAATTTTATTTCAGCATTTAATATATTATTTCTATTCAAGGGAAGTCATATGAAATTGAAACGTACTTTATATTATTTAAAATTTTTAAAAACTTAAAATTTTTCTTAAGAAAAATTACAAAATTTTAATGCTTTTCTAAAATTAGCGATTTTTTTTGTTTGAAATTTTTTTGTGATATTCTTAAAGCTATTTTAAATAACTTAAGGAGTCCATTTAACAATCACTTAATTAGTTTTGGAAGAAAAAAATAAAATGATAATATGTAAGCTAAAATTCAACGATAAAGCCAATATCTCCTATATTGTAATTTTTTTCAAAAATGCTTATTCCTAGTTCTATTAAATGCTTTATATATATAACACAAAGGAAAAATGGAAATGATTCTGTAATTGTAGAAAGAGTAATATTTGAATGAACTTATGTATCGTAAGAAACACAATCTGAGAAAACCACTTTAAAAGTTTATAGTTATATGAAAAAATTTAATTATAATAACTTAAATAGTAACATTTTAAGACAGTTATATATTTTTTCTTTTAAAATAATTGTATTTTTCGTATTATTTCAACCCACACATTTTTATAAATGATCAATTTTTGGTGAGTTCAAATCACAGAAAATCAAAAAAATGTTGCACAATTATTTTTCTTTTGCTATAACAGAAATTTTAATTATTTTTCTTTACATAATATTCAAGTACTATATCTGTATGCAAAACATATGATGAATAAGAACTGAAATTATGTAATTACTAATATGATATGCCTTAATTAAAAAAATTTACAAGCACACATTCCACAACAAAAGAAAAAATACATTATTGTTATGTCTGAGAAATATACTGCTTTATATAAAACATCTTCTTTTTTAACAACTTTATGTTTCTTTTTAACCCGTTATCTACCGATGGTACTTATAGGTACCACTCACTTTAAAATAACATAAAATAACCAATTCTATGAATATTCTGACAGTACTTAACAGGCATATTCTTTGAAATCCACTCTTCCAAGATATATGGCAGCACGGTTTCTATGATGAGTATTTTCGCGGGGAAGACAAATAATTTTATAGAAGAAATTGCGTTTTCAGCTGACGGCATTTTCAGTGGATGGCAAAGATTATCATTATTGTCCTGAAAAAATAGTTAATGTCAAAATTTAAGTGTCTTATTTTTTTTGTGTATGATAATGAGGACCTTAGAAAAAGATTTGGCTCTTTATTTTAAGTGAACAGTGTATATAATTATATTTACAGTTGAATACATTTAATTAATTAATTAGTAACTCTAACGAGATTAAATTTCCAAAATTGTGTGTTTTGTTTATACATATCCCTTAATTTTTTTAAATGTAGTGAACAAAAAAAATATTGCATGGAAAAACTGCAATAAATCATAATGCGGTAGATAAAGAGGTAAAATAGATTTCTTTTATCAAAAGCTTTTTAGCTTCTTCATCTAAAAGGGCATAGTCGAATTGACACTACAATTTTTGTTTGTTTACATTTTCAAATTGAAGTTTTTCAGCTTTTATAATTTCCGACGCACAAAAGTGATACATCAATTGAAAGATAATAAAATACAAAATGACAATATAAAAAATCCGTTATTTTGGTCATTTTGAGGTAACAGGTCTTTCTAAAAATTTGTTGATCTTCACAAATTTTATCTATTTTGTAGCAAATACAGGATATTACAAATGTGTTGTGTTCCTCGGTATTACACTAAACAAACACTTATATATTTGAAAGACATTATTTTCTTTATCCATTTATTGGTTGGTAAGATAATAAAGTCATTAAATGTAACATATTTTCCCTTTCATTTCTATCATTTATTAAAATATAATGCAATGCAATACAATGATTTTTTAAAATATTTTTATTGCATCCACTTAATATTTAAACAATAAAAAGAACATTTATAATAGAATTTACTTACTTGCAGCAAATAGTTTAGAAAATTTTAATAAATACGGCATATATTAGCCACAAAAGAAAAGTTAATATGTCAATCAATATTTATTATCTTGTGCGTAATGTCAATACAGGTTATAAGAAATAAAGAATGGTGTCATTGGGCTTTTTATTTGCATTTTGAGAAATGCTTCGCCGGATGAAATTTTGCTTAAATTACAATACCAGGTTTTCTAAAAGAACATCGGAGTTTTAACGCTTTATAGTATTCATCACGCTGTAACATATTAAGTATGACTCGCTTCCACACATCGAATGAAAGAGCAACTGGAAACAGTTTTGTTTGCTGGCATGTGTGTGCGCAAAACATGCTAATTATTTCCTTTTCTCGCCAATCAACGCTCTGGTAAAAAAAATGCGACTAGTAAACAGAAAATATTTTTGTGTTCTCCAGTTTGCAAAGACTTATAATCTGCTATTATTATTTTTAAAACTATCGTTCCGTATTATTAAGTTCAGTTGTCAACCTCAGAACGATAATAAAATTCTTAGGTGGTACCATCAACCTTGGAAACAACTGTCTGTCTATGAGGGGGAAAGAGGCCTGGGACGACTAAGGCAACACATTAACCAACTGGTTTTCGCACCTACCTTGATGTATGGCAATTTCCTCAGTGAAAGAGTGAACCAAATAACTTCATTTGGCACCAAGATGGTGCATTACCTCACTGGCATTTCTCAAAACTGTGATTGGACAAATATTACTGTACCCAACCAATATGAATTGGCCGCAAGAGTCTCCCAATGAAGCTTGCATCGCCTTGCCTCCACGTTCACCCGATGCAGCGCCATGCGACTTTTATCTGTGGGGTTGCCAGGATTGTGTGTACGGTTCCTCCCGCCAGCCGACCTTCCAGACTTAAAACACAGAGTTGAAGCAGTTTGGTGCAAAAATTTCATAGGAACACTTCAAAATTTTCCGGATGGAAATCGCCTATCAATTGATTTGAGTCGATGTGACGAATGGGGCTCCCCATTGACCATTTGTAAACTTGTAAAGGTGAAACTGTTTTAGTACACTTTCATTCAATGTATGAATTATACTTCTGTATGATAAATACTATAAGGCGTTAAAACTTTCGATATTATTTTAGAAACACCAGTACATTGATTTTTATGTGAATGAATAGTTTTGTTACATAATTCAAATCACTATGCACAATTTTTAATCATAGTCAAAAGACAAAACCTTTTGTATAATAGAAGATCAAATATGCTGATATATAATATTGAAACAAATAGAAAATAGTGTACCAAAAGGCCAAATCCAGTTATTAAGTTAAAAGCCCAGAGTAAAATGTCTAAAAATTAACTTTCACGAGATACTTTTATTAGCTTTAATTCCACTAAAATGTATGAGCGATTTTAAAATTGTTAAAGAGAATGTGTGACGGATTTATTCGCGATCCTTCCATGGGAAATCTTTGGGCTATCCAATTCGCATTGTTATTACCACAATAGCCTTCAGAAGAAATCGTGATATCAGAATTAAGGTTACTATATATAGTCAAGGGTTTCTTGCTAGAATAGAGAGTAAGAGGAAGCCTAAATTAGGTGGGGTATTTACTGACGATATACATATTTGAATTATTGTGATTTCTAAGACTTACTAGGAAAACTTTAAAGAGTGACGATTGTTCACTGAGATTGAAGATTGATATACTATAGATTAAATCCGGATGATAGATTGAAGATCCTATATATAAAGTAAGGGTCGAGTTTGATAGTCTCCTAATATTTCGTATGTTGTCGTCGTTTTTCCACTTTCATGGATTTGGTACGCCTGTGTGTGGAATTTGTGTTGTTTTATTGTGTGATCAATAAATAGATTGATTGTATCATGGCGTTTGTTTCTTCTCTACCTCCCACATATCTAGGTACCCAAGAAAGAGGTGATAACCTCTCACAAGTGAAATTTCCAATTAAAGCTCCTTCAAGACATATTACTTTTGCATTTCGAATAAAGCGGTAGCTAAAATGTAGCGCATATCATGTTAAAAAACGGTCCTATATTTCCAGAAATAGTGATAGCTTTATTTTTCATTAAATCTAATATTTTAATACAGAAGGCTCTCTTACCACCGGCGCCAGTGCCTTAGTCGAGAGAAGGACAACCAGAGATTAATATTCACAAAGTCTAGCGATTCTGTAAGTATATATACAGATAATAAGCTACTTTTTTTATTTTACTGATGCAGCAATCAAATGATGCATTTTACAACTATTGTATTTTTGTTCTAATTTGAATTGAATATTTAATGCTAAGATTGTGTCACATTTAAACAGAAATGTTTTTTTTTTTATTAAATTTTATAGAACAAGAATGGTTATTGTTTTTTTTTAAAAAGTGATAACTTCTGTTGGCACGTTTTGATAGAGAGTGAACTCGGTTTTTCACTCATACGGCATTTTGATAGAAGGTGTTTAGAGCTTGTTTCGTTAGTTCACCCCTAAAAGAAATCACTTGTGTGACTGGGAGGGACGTTTCCCCGGGTTTTTAGACTCAGTCTTCCTTCTTGTATGCTAATTTAAATTTAGTTTCATCTTCCCGTGTATTTATTCAAGGAATATCCATTAGGAATAATTATATAAAAAAAGGTACGATATTTATATTTTGTATAACTTTATTCTTTTGTCATTATTTCTTTTAGTTTGGGCTTTTGATATGATAAATTGATGCATTTATACCCAACATCCCTAATTATGTATAAATTTAAGATATTTTACATTTATAAAAGAGAGTGAGTATTTAAATGTGAAACTAAACGTATTTTGAACATTCTGTCAAATCTTAATTAACCCAAAAATGTTATTTTATTACTTAACCTAAACCACCGCATTTTTATACAATACGTATTTATTTGTGTGCCCAACTGGTTATCTCATAAACGTGGCAACCATACGTTTCGGTTTTTTGTTTCTCAAAAGATGAACAGTTAATGCAAACTTCAAAAGAGACACAATCCCTAGGAAATTTAAAAATAAATCAGATGATATTTCATTAGAAGAGTATCAAGTTTTAAAGCACATAGCGGGTTATTGCGTTTATAATATAAAATTCGAATGCTACGATTATACAAATATAGATTTGTTGTAGATAAAAAAATCAATTTCGTTTCAGAAAATGTCGAAGGGGCAAAATATGTTAGACTTCTGGATAGAGGATGTTTAAACATGTTCAGAGATATTGTTATGAAAATCATTTCAACACAATATTTTATTTTTAATTTGTATACCGAAAAAATTCGAGTTAAAATATTTTAATGTTGATTGGCAATTATCTTGCTTTACAAGCATAACAGAAGCATATCTGGAATGTCTTGCATTCGTTTAATCTTTTTGTAAACTGTAACACACCTGCATTTTCATTTTTTTTAAAAAAAATGTTCATTACACTTGGCAATATATGCTTAAATAAGTATTCAAAATAGAACAATGGAGAAATTTTAACGCGATGAATAATCGAAAAATGAAGGAACAAGTTCGACATAAAGACTTTTTTGAAAAAATCGGCATTTTTTTGACACTCTTGTTCTCAAGGAAAGTATACAGTTGCAAAATGTTGTCCCACTTTCACCCTCCCCCCACCTTTCCAAAAAAACATGAAATGTGGTAGCTTGTTCCCCTCCCCCCACCAATATTCTGTGAAAGTGAAATTCATAGATTACACTAATTGGGGCTCCCTCCACCTACTTTAAAGAATATAGAATGGCGGTATTCTTTCTAATACTAGATATTCCAAATTTTTCATTGTTTTGCTAAATTCCAAGCTGGTGGAGTTGCTATATATAAAAATAAAGGAGACGCGACAACTTATATCACTTCAGAAATGGATGTAGCATCGAGTACTACTGAATCATTTGGGTTTAATGACTCATGTATCAGATAAATATGTGCAGAGAAATGTAAAGCAAAAAATGGAAAAATAATTCTAATGGTTACTTGTTTTATTTCACCCAATCAAAATGTTAAGAAAATTACCGAATTAATTCACAAAAATTTAATTGCCTACACTGTGTGTGAAGCTGATCAACTCTTCGGAACAAATTGCCTTTTACTTTAAGTGGGGATTTTAATGTAGACTTTTCAAAAGAAAAATCAAAGCCTTTAGTAGATTTTTTTTAAAATCAAAATTCAATTTAATTATGTCAAATGATCCAAATGAAATCACGACAAAGTACGGAACAACGCTTGATGGAGTTTTTGTTAGATATTTAAATAATTTTGAATCTAAAGTATTTTTTATAACCTATTTCAGCTGCCATAAATCTGTTGTTTCCTTCTTAGAATACAATTAATTAACAAATATGTATATTTAGTAAACAATATTACTTTATGTGTACAGACATATGAATAAATAATTTTAATATGATAATACTAATATAATATCCCCTTGTTTTTATTCATTTAATCCTTGAAATAACATTAGAAAATTTGAAGTTATCACTTCTATCGTATGGTCATAAGGACACACACTCTTTTTAAATTTAAATTATGATAAGAGAGCAAAGTAACTTCTTTACTAGGAACTCGTAATATATATATATTAGCCATGAGTAATTATTTCCATACTGTTGAATCATGGTTTTCTGAGACAATCAACTCTTAACTTTGGTGATTGGGCAAGAACAAATGTTTTTAGTCGTTAACAAGTGGATTCAATAGAATTTTTATGAAAGAGAATAGCACCTAAACCTAACCTTTAAAAACATTTTTAAAAAATTATATTTCAGAGCTGAATATTTTTACTAACACTTAACAATTTGATACATGAATAACGGTAATATTATATAAAACGAGAGATAACACAAAATAATCAAATTTTTTACCAATTGTTTCTGCATTCAGAATCGATTTGAATTTATCATGCCGTTCAACGTCTGAGCAATGTTCTTTAATTGCCAATACAGCCAATTTTGCGACAATATTTATGCCTTCTTCATACAGATATAATTTTGAATTACAGAATCATTATAATTGGTCATAGGAAATAGAAGTTTAAAAAAATTCAGCTTTATATTGAAACGCGCAACGTATGTTGTTTTCAGTGATACACTGCTTACGAGAAATTGAATTTTACAGAGAAAGTACTCTACCCTGTATGAACTTGAAAAAATAAGATTATGATAACCATAGAATGTGCGAATAAGGTTATTATATTGGCAACTTTATCACCCTTGGTAACATATTCGGTGAAAAATGATATTGGTCTGGAATTATGGAGAAGTCTCTGGATTGACCCTTCTGGAAATTTTATGAGGTTATATAAAGGTTAGTGGAGTTCAGAAGTAAGTCAGTCGAAACTGAAAAAGGATTGTGCGTTATCTGTGTGCGATAAAACACACAGACTTTATCTGTATAAGTTCCTGCTAGAGGGACTGTTTTAGGGAGATGTTTCTTGTGCTTTGAAAAGCTTGTTTATACGAGTGCTTTTTCCATTGCTGTAAATAAAAAGTTTTAATATTTTCT
>BMAV01018040.1:656310-699503 GCA_019973955.1 Trichonephila inaurata madagascariensis | reverse complement strand
TATTTTTTAGAAAAATTCAGTGGTTATCTCCTTTAGAAATTAAGGTAATGATAGAGATAAAAGAAATAATAGAGATTTAGGTTAGTAAGATATGAGATTTCTCGATTAGATTCTGTCTCAATGTTGACTAGACATTCTGCATTGATTTACTAAAATGCGTATTTTTTCATAATTATAAATAATTATTTTCCTTTGTACTGGCAAAAAATTTAAACTACGTTTAATTTGATACCTGTGTCTCGTATTTGTAAAAATAATTTAATTTAGCTTCGAGTTTAAATAATAATTCTTTGCTTTGAAAAAAGGAAAAAACCTTGAAATTTAACTTTTTTGACATACACACAAAGTTTTTTTTTTAATTTGATTTTGCGATAAAAAAGTTAAAAATGTGAATTCGAGAAATCGTTTAACCTACCCTTTAAATTACTCTGGTAATATTTTCAGAAAACATCAGCATTAAAAAAAAAAGTCGAATGTCAGGAATACGATGTATTACTACGCGGAGTCATTTTCTGACGAGAATTGTATCGCGCGCACACACATACGGTTACTACAAACCAGTTCCTTTCAAGGATACGCCTTGGCAATCGACCTTCGGCTGGAAAAGAGGATTTGGCGGTGGAAAATCCCAGCCCACGTTACTGAAGTTTTCCCGTCTTTTTCATGAAAGGAGTGGGCGAGTTCCCTCTGAGACCAAAAATAATTCGACAGTACTTTTGATGACTGTTTTCATCTGCATTCCGAATAAAAGAAGATTTTGTAAAATAAATATTTATAATTTGTTAGAATTTTAAATTAATTTCTTAAGTAATGGTGTTTAAATTAAATTGAACACACTATGTGATCTTATTTTAAGGATTCCCCCCCAGTTTGTGGCAATTCAAACTTCCTGACCAATCAAAATTAATGTTAATCCTTATTTTTTTTTTTCAGGTAGTGCGTTGCCCTAGTAACCATTTCAAAGCCGCGAACAAACTCATAGTTTTGTAAACAAAAGCTACTTCTAAATAATCCGTGGAGTCACATTGAAAATTTAAACTTTTAGCACAAAAATCGACACTTATTTTTGTATTCTTATTGTAAAACAAACTTTATTTACTCAAAAATGGCTGATCGCTCTTCTTATATAGAAGTAAGTGTAAAGTACAATAAATATTTCATGATATACGTACATTAGTGAAAATGGTACTTTTTTGTTTATCAAAATTATGCTTTGGTTTTTAATGAATTAATTGACTGGATTAACGTGATAAGAAGGGCAAATTTACCTATGTTTATCTTGATTATTCATTCTTTCGGTTGCTTATTCATTCAGACTAGATTTTAAAATAAAGTAAGAGTTACATAGTTTGAAATTAGTTCTTTTTTTAAAAATTAAAACACTACATATTATGTATTATTATCAGTTAAATTTTCTACTGAGCAAGATAGGAAATTTTCTTAGCTTTGTTCTTTAAATTCTGTTTTATATTTCAGAGTGTTAAGATCTTATAAAGGGAATATACTGCATTCTTGATGAGCAGAACTGTGTAAATATCTGAGATAAGTCTGTCCTCTGTCCAAAATAAAAATTTGGATAGTTTCCAATATCTCAGACTTATTTTATATGTCATGATTCTTGTTTGAATGACTGAATTCTCGATTATTGGGATTATTCTATGTGACTGTTTTTTTCTTTTCTTTTTCAAATAGATAATGACTTTTTTTAAACTTTAGAAGAGAATCTGTGATGGTGAATTCAAATTTTACATTCACTATAAGATATGTTTTGTTTTTCTGTTCCTAAAACTAAATATTATGATAAGTACAATCACATAGTTTTCGTATAAAGGTCATATATCGGTCAGTGTCATGAAAGTTCTGCTAAAAAAGAAAACTTTGTGACTATGAAATTCTTAGAGTATAGTTTCTGGTTTCTGCTATATATTGCATATTTCTACATATTATGCGAATTGAATTTTCTGTTACCTGATGCATAAAAAGTCAATATTGGCTTCTTTCTTGTTGCAAACTTTTAAAATCTTCTTTAGTTCTAAAAATAAAGAACATTTAAAACTATGTTTACAGAGTAATACTGATTCATTAATATTTTTTAAGGTGAAAATAATTATTTGCATTGAATTAATTGAAGGCATTCATAAATTTTAAAAAATATATTAATTATTTATTTTGTAAACATATGTATGTAATCCTTAAAATAAAGAGAAAGACAAAAGGGCAATTTACATTTTTTCATGTTAATTTACTAATTTTCAGTTAGTATTCAAATTTTTTCACTTTGAATGTTAATTATTTTATTTCCTCAAATAAAAAAAAAGAAGTGTTACATATACCTTAAAATCCAGTGTATAAAGTACGCTTTTAGCACAAAAAATAAGATTGAAATTTATGATTGCACGTTATACCCTCCAGGTATAAAAATGATAGCTTAAAAAAAAAAAAAAGAAAGAAAGAAAGAATTGAGCATTAAAAAAATTAGACTTCTACATAGATCGAAACACTGTTTATTTAAAAGAAATGACTTATCTAATGAACTTACAGGATTGTTGTTCTAGAAATATACTACTTTTTCAAAATCTTGGAAATATACCTCGAATAGATGATTTCAAAACATAATAGCATTGCATACATACATTCCAGGTTTTTCATAAAAAAAGGGGTTATCGATGAATATTCCTAAAAATTAAATAAATGCAGCTTGAAAGTATAGGTGCATGTGTGTTATACGCTGGATTTTACAGTACTCTTTTAAAAATAATTGACTTATACTCCACATATTTTTCTGTTGTGCATTTAAATTGTTTATTGAAATTTTTTTTATTTGATAAGTTTTTTAACTGAATAAATGTTTATCAATAGTTACATATTATTGATTTAATTGTGTTATCTTTACATTTTAGTATCTCACATTAATAACTCATTTCACGTACACATAATTAACATTTTTGATTAATCACGAATGTACTTTTATGAGTAACATGATTTAACATTGTATCATATATTTTCTAATAAAATGTATTTATTTGTAAATTAAATTGTTTTCTTAACTTATTATTATTTTTTTAAATTTTAGGATTCTGTTATATATTATTGTAGAGCAAGAATGTATCGCACAATGCAAATATCTGCAGTTGAAGGAATAAAAAGATATCCTGATGACCCTGTGTATAAGCTTTATTACTGTGTTTCTTTGATATATGAAGGTATTTTTATTATTTGAAGTTTTAAAATTTAGTATTTTTCAGAAATTATATTTTTTATAAAACTTGTTTATACATATATATTTATATATGCATATGAAATTGTTTATTTTTTTACTGTAATGGTCTATCATTAGTTATTTTGTAGTATAACTAGGTAAAGTATGTAATTTTTCATTTATTATATACTTTAACTGACTTGTCTAGTTATTTCATGAAATACCTTATTATTTTATGAAATAACTGAACTATACACTTTAATGGTAACATATGTGTAAAATAATAAATTTTAATTAGCAGTCAAAGCTCAATAACATTTTTTAAAAGAATACTATTATTTTACTTAAGATAAATTTTTTCAGTTGCCTTCTGAAAATGTATCTTCAAGGTATTCAAATTGTATTCAATTGCTGGGAATGAATATGGGGGTTCACGAGTCCAGATTCCTTGATTTTTTTTTTTTTTTTTTTATTGTTGATAATCCTATGTATATAGTAGGTAAAATTTAACTAAGTATTTGTTATTTATGATTTATTTTATTGATTAATGCTAATTAATCAATAATTTATTTTTTACTGTTTTTTTTTCTCTCCAAATTGATGAAGTCCAAAGAATATGTTTGGCAGCGTATTGAGGCATGATACAAGAATGGTTTACTTTTGACCTTGGACTCCCCCCTTCCCGAAAAATTTGTGTGTGTGCCACTGGACACATTAAAATATTATGCTGACATTTATTTTTATTTAAAATTCTTAAGAAATTATTTTTATTATTTAACTGGAAAATTGTTTTATTTATTAAATCTGGAATATATTTGTTCAATTAAAATCTGTTTCAATATTGATTTTACCTATAATTATATTTTTGTCTATATAGTATTCATATATACACCTCACAAATGATTTATTGCATTAGTAAATTTGCAGACATTTAAATTATTTTAAAATTCAATTTATTTTTTATTTTCGATATCTTTTGAGGAAATGCTAATGTAAAATTTGTATGCATGTTATATTTTAGTTTGATAAAAGACATTGTTTGCTTAACCTTTTTGAATTAAATTTTGTGATTATGTTCTTAAAATATGATTACCATCTTGTTGTAGTTGTATTTTTGTTTGTATTATTACTGATACTTCATTATGTCGATTTTACAAATGAGTTAAATTATTAAAATGTAATTTTATATTGTACATAAGGATTAACTGACTTCTGCAATTTCTGACATCAAAGTTCTTTGTTTATAGAAAATTGTGGTTTTTTTCAAGCAATAAGTATGTGCTTTAATCTTTTTTAATATCAGGAGCAAATATTATTATGTTCCTTAATCTTTTAAATAAAAATGTAACAAAATACAATACAACAATAAAACACCATGTTTAAAATGTGAATAAAGGTGATTTGATAATATTGGGAGGAACAATACTTAAAACTAAACTTGAACAATACTTAAACTTGACAAAAATGTTACTAAACAAAATTGATTTAAATTATGACAAATTTAGCATTAATCATTTTAAGTTAAATATTTACTTTACTATAATAATTGTTATAACTTTCTACAGTTTCTATATATTTTATTGTGAGTTCTCAAAATATGTTAAACATTTTTAATATAATTCAGATAGAAATGGTGAAGCTGAAGAAGGTCTGAATGAAATAGAAGACATCCCTGATGTTTCATTGTCATGCAGTATTCTTTTGTCTCACATTCAACAACCCCAGGAATCTTTTGGTATTATAATACTTCTTCATTTTTCTATAATTACTTTGTATTGTAAATTTTCTATTATTTCTAATTTTAGTGTCTTAATTGTGCATTCAGTTGTTTCTATACATTTTATTATAGATTGTTATGTGTTAAAGATTACGAAAGGGAAAGAGAGAGAAAGTGATATATTTTTCTAATTTTTACATTTAACATTTATCTTTTAAAAACTTAGCCCTAATTTGTTATGGTTCTTGATTCAAAAAAAGTATCGTAATAGATATTATGACTAGGGATGGGGGAAAAAAAAATCAACTCAATGTTTGATTAAAAGAAGGGTGACACTATTCTCAGTTTCGACAGAAAACTGTCCTTCCTCTCATCTTCCTTTATAAGGATTAATCAGCTGAAATACAAAATGCTACTGTCGTTTTCCACTTAAAGTAGCTCTGATTTTAGATTTTTAAGTTAGAATTTTTGTACTTTATGCTGTCAGATCAAATGAGAATGTTCAAAGCTAAGAATAAAATTTTATTAAAAGTTGCTTTTGGATTATTTTAAGTCATAAATAAATGTACATATATATATTATAATTTTTAGAGGATATATGAATTCGCATAGTTATACAATTTTTTTTTTGCAGTTATAATATCATATCAGTATCAACACAAATAAATAAAAGTACATTAATTTCTTCACAATATGTTACTAATGGCACCTGATCGGCAAAGGCCAGATCAAGGCCCACGAAATTCATCAGGGTAAAGGGATAAGTGACGCCTGCCGTTAGCCGTAGCGTTGAGCACCATACAGGTGACAGAATGATCTTTCTCGATTTCACCCCAATTTTGAGGAAGAACACCCTGGGGATGGTCACGGGCCTCCCACCTCTCTTCCCCTTCCACCAACCTCACGAGAGGACTTGCGGCTCAACGGCTATTTAAAGTACCCCCCCCCCATGCCGCGAAGGCCCTATACATTTACAAGCATCCATGTCTTCGTCAGGATTCGAACTCAGGCCTAACGGCAAAGCAGTCAGCGTCGCTAACCTTTTATACCAGATGGGTGACTCACAATATGTAAGCATTATAACAAACTATGTAAATGCTTGTGGCTAATTCAGAATGATTTTTTTTATTATGTGCCTAAACATTCATCAATGGACAAGATTTAATTAAAGGATAAACATGACATTACTATTTAATATTTATTGTTGAATTAAAAAAAATCAGTCAAGTTGCAGATTTATTAACAACATATCAGGGTAAAATGTTAATGATGTAGATGTGACAAATAGAAAAAGCAAGTCTTTTCTTTAATTGAACAAAAAGAAAGGCTTAAGAAATAAAGATGATTAGTGAGCCATATATATATATATAAAGGTTGTGTAAATAAATTGTGTAGTTAAAAATTACTTATGATTATTTATGGATTTGTATAACTTCTCTTGATACCAAAGAGGGGAGGGGGGCTCTCAAATTCACTTCTAAAGTAACAATTGAGGTCTATTTGTGAAGTTTGAAAAAGTTGACTATGTATGAAGAGTAAATGCTTGGAATTTATTGAAAAATAAAAAGCCATTTTTTTATAAGAAAGGATTCATTTTAGTGTGGTTTGATAAGTTAGGAGGAGTATCAGAACTGCGTTAAAATGATGATGAAAAATGAGATCTACTTGGTTATGGTACTCGTCTACCTTAAAGTGGCTTTGCAATTTCATTTGTCATTGAGTGGATATAAAAATGTGGCTTTGTAGAATGAGCAACCGTTATGATTGTTTATAATATATTTTCTTTATGCATTTTGGAAAGGGGTTTCTCAAATCTTATGTGGTATATAGAATCAAAGTATCATATGAAATATTTCAGTTTAAACACCATTTTTATTAAAAATTCAGTGAGGAGTTTAGTTTTCTCTGAAATTTGTTTAAATTTCTCAAAAAGATGTTCAGGTCATTGAGTTTATAGTTAATTGGTTTGTTAATTATTAGTCAATGCTAAAAAATTTATGAGAAGAATAAAATTTTATTTTGCTAATTTTGCAAAAAAATTGTCAACCAAATGAAATAAAAATTTTTATTTTTGTCAAAAATCAAAAATTATTCCACAATATTTTTTATAACAGCCATACAAAAATCAAAACTAATATTTGTACTTACACCTTTAAAAATTTGACTGTACAAATATTCAGAGAATAATATTCATGGAAAAGATAAACAATTTAATATGTCATAAAAGCATCGACTTGTTTCAAGTTCTTGGTTTTTTGAGTATTCTAAATATAAATATAATTATTGTCCAGATTTTTAATAAATAATTTTGATGACATAAGTCATGTTTTCGTTATGAATCTTAATAATTCGATCATAAATATCTTTGAATAACAATATCAAGACAATTATTGTATTATGTGTCGGAATTATGTAAGATTTGATTTCATATGTAAAATCTTCATATTACTATAAGTGATACACATTTTTGGTGTTTTTTGTTTGATTTGAAAATCATATCCAGCTTTCTACAAGCCTAATTAATATTTAGTTAATATTTTTATAAATTATTTTTTTAATTTTCATTCAGTTCCATAAAAAATTACTGATGAACTGTTTGTAGCCACTATGGAGCACAATTGCTTGAAGTAAATAATAGTTAGTCTCTCTTAAAAGTAAATTATGTGACTTATTTCTGATTTAATAGAGTGTAAATTTATTTATAGGCATTATTTTAAAATATTAGCATGCTTTATTGATTATTTTTTTTAGATAACATACTCCGTGGAAAAGCCAAAGAGCATCTTGAAGTTGCAGGAGAAAATGTAAGTTATAGTTTAATAGCACACTATCTTGTTTCATTTAGATCAGTGTCGTTTTTCCCATTGTGTGCTATTATATTTTATAAATGTTAAATGTGTATCTCCCCCTTCCCAGTTTTTACTCCATAGGTTTTTTGTTTTTGCTTCATTTATTTACTTGATGTATAAAAATTACTGTGCAGTTTATAATTGAATGAACTTAAATTGAACTTTTTTTTTATGTATTAAGGTTTCATTTCAATTATATTCGATTAAAATTTTTTTTGACAAATATTGACTAATTTTTTCTGTGGCAATGTGAATGAGTAGCATCATTGTAGACTCATTAATTGTGCTTTTGGTTTAAAAAGAAATTGCACAGCTATGCTCATGAATATGTAAAGTAATATTTTAATAAATGTAACTTTTTTATTTTCAAAATTAGTCAATACATGGAATGAGAATGTAAGGATGAGTATATTTTATTTAAATATAATTATTACTTCGTTCTGATCATCAGTATGATTGAAGAAAACATGTTAATTTTCCTTAATGTGTAGAATAAGAACAAATAATATTAACAAAGAAAAAAAAAAACTTTTGAGCTAATCATTGCCTGTGAAGTTATTTTATTAACTACAAACATTTCAAAATATCGAATAGAAATGATTAAATGACTCAAATTGAGGAGATCTTTAGCATCCTGGAGAAAATAACTTCAAAAAGTCTCTTTAATTGTCAGTTTGGAAAACAAAATTTTCCATTAAATAAAATTGATATATTAAATGACGTTTGAGATTATTAATTACTGAATAAAATTGTTTTCAGTATTTTTGCTATTCAGTGTTATTATGTTTTTATGATAATCTAACAACAACTGATTTTCTTCTTGGCTAAGTAGTGATTACATTTATTATCTTTGGAGAAATTTTTTTTTGTAATGGTTTTCTTCTTTTGCATTCATCACAATATATGTTTGCTAGGTTTTAAATTCCTTTTGAAATTCTTTGATAACATCTGAGCTCATTGTTTCTTCACTGTTAATCTACAAGATATTTAGTAATATTTAAGACTTAAGAAATTAAAAATGAAAACCTGCTTAGCAAAAATATTGTTTTAAACTTCCTCAAAATATAATATAAGCTGTTTGTATTGATGTGAACCCTGCTATTCATCATCTAAAAATTTCTTTGAAAAAGCTTTGTGAAAATACACTTTGTTTAATTTTTGTTCGAATATTTTTTGTTACTTAAAATATATTTAAAGCTGTTTATCGGAGTTTCTTGCTAGAGAATGAATTGGTTTTTGGTTCAATTCAATTTTGAATCCCCCCTCCCTCATTCCTTGAAACGAAATTAATTTAACTGTTTATACATGGCCTTTAAATAATTGTTGAAAATTGTGTTGCAAACCTGGGGACACTTAAAAATTTATTGATCAACTAATATTTTAGAACTATTCTTTACAAGCACAAAAATAACTTTTCTTTATTGTATCATAATTTATGTGCTAATGAAACTGATAAATAGTTCCTTTGCGCCATTTTTATTATTTTTTTTTCATCACATCTTAAAAAATGTGGCCAATTGACATCTATTTTTGATTTTCGTGGCATGATTTTAGTGGCTAGCATGATATTTATTCGATTTTTTTCGATCATGATTTCATGAACATTATCATTGATAATTCGAATTAAATTATCCTGAATGTCATTCAAAGCTGCTTTAAAAATAATTGTAAAAGTTTTAAAAAAGTGCTTAAGATTTTAGAAGAGTTCAATTTGTATGAAACAACTTTATAATTATTTTGAAACTTTCAGAAAAATCTAAGAAGCTTAATGGTGAGAAATGCTAATCAAAAACCAAATTGAAAAGCATCGATGGTCAAGTAAATTTCATTGACGTCAGTGAATTTCTAATGTTATTCAGTTAAAAATTCAATTGTAGGGGGTTTTATATTAAGTGAAAAGTATTTACACACTAAATAAAAATTTTTTACAAATAAATTTTTTTCTCAATTTTTTTTCAGTCATCCTCGCATTGCCAATAAATGAGAGGAATGCATTTTCACTGCTCTACCTACTTACTTTATGTGAAAAGATTGTATAAAATAGTGAAATTTTTTGGGGAGCACACATGAAGTGTAATAGTATGAATGTCAGTAAGAAATATTCTAGAATAGAATATATATGTATACGTATCCTCACATGATCAGCGTAGTAATTCAATGAGATAAAAATATTAAAAAGTAGACTTTTTGATGGAAATTATTTGTTCTTTTTTTAGTTTTGCGGGATAATGTTTGATTTTTTTATTGGTATCTTTTTGAGTAAAAGTATCGTAAGATACAATAGTATACATAATGTGATAAAAATTGATTTCGTTCGTATAACATAAGTACTAGAAAAAGTTCATATATTTTATCTTTTAAATTTTAACCTTAATGAAGATGATATAAATTGTATGTGATCCCACACACATATTTTTTAAAATTTATTTTTCTTGAAATCATTTTTTTTTTGTCCCTGGTTCAAATTTATTTATGAATTATTTTTTTCTCTTTAAAAATACAATGATACCCAAATAAATTAATGTTCAGGTCTAATATTTCCATTTTTGTATTATTATTTTAGGCCATGTATATTACTGGTGTTGTTTTCATGCTCTTAAATAAGCCTGAGAAAGCCAGACAATTTATTAAAAAAGTATTAAAAGTTCCTTCTTTAACTAAAAAAGTAAGTACATTGTATGATTTGTTTTATAATATTAAAAATTTCTTTCTCTTTCTCAGAGCTTAGTTCATGTTATGTTTGAAACAAATATCCAGAATGTTTAAAATCAATCAACTTTTGGATGCTGAATTTTTAAGCATTGTCATTTTTTTCTCTTCAAAACATTGAATATTATTCCAGTAAATGTATTATATTATTAAAATAAATTGTATTTACTTCCTTTTCAGGGCTGGGATCTTATTTTTTATCTGTGTATTTACATCTTACGCAATAAGTGCCTTTAATTTCATTAGATACCTAAACGTCTTCATTATCATAACCAGTTAATGGTTTTATATGATCCAGTTGGTTAGTGAGTGAACTATAAAAACTTGTAGATGAGACTAGTGTACAAAATATTTTTTAATTGGACAAATTATATGATTTTTTTTATTTAAGTTGTATTGTGGAGAATAATTTCTTTCCCTATCTAAATGGCTCATGTGATCACATTCCTAATTTTTTTTTTGTATAAATATTCTCATCTTATTTTTTCCTGATATTTAACTTTATATCTCATTTTTGCGAGTTAGTGTCTCTTATGAAATTCATTTCCTAACAAATTTATGTAACAAATTACTGTCAGAATTTTTATTTTATTATTTTTACTACTTATCTTGTTTTAAAAAATCCATGTTGTAGAACTCTTGTTTGTTTATTGAATTAATGGTTGTTTTGAATCTTGAACCTATTTAAAATGAACTAACATTGGAGGGTGTTTTTCTTTTTTCCTGTAACACATAATTTTCTTCTTTTTTTTTTCTTTAAAAAAGGCTTCAGTTCTAATGGGTTGGATTGATATGCTAACAAATGAGGGCTCTCCTTCAAAAGATGTTTGGAAATATTTTGAAACCTCGGATAAGTAAATATTACATTTAATTATTAAAAATATGTGATTGTTTTATATTTCTTATTTACATCAAGTTGTATTTCATGCCTTACATTTCCTTGCATTTTCTTTTTTTTATCCTTTATAAGAAATTACTATTTTATGGTGTACATTATATAAAATTTTAACCTGTTAGCAATATTTTCAAATTATTATTTTTTTTCTTCTTCTTTCAGCAAGCATTTTATTTTTCAATAATTCATCAGTAATCAATTTTTTTTATTGTAATTTCTCAAAAAAAAAAAAAAAAATCGTGGGCTGATATCTGATTTTTCATTTGTTATGACTTGGCTATTCATTTCGATTAGGGACTTGCGGATGGTAAAGAATCTCTTTGAATTATAAAATGTTTCGTTGATTTTCAGGGTTATAGTGTTGCATTTGTGTATGAGTAATAAATTTATATATCAAATATACAAATATTAAAGTCTGTTAATGAAACTGATTATATACATATTTTAAAACTAGATGTGAGAAAATATCACAATTCTAAGATAAATGCTTCATTATGTATAAACATAGGCGACTGAGGATTGCTTTGCAGGACTAAACACACAAAAGGTGATTCTACGGTTATGGGACAAACATTAAAGAGTGGTACAGCTTACTAAAGCATGTGTGTATTTTTTTTTCAATATAAAAACGTATGGCTTGAGGTACGAACATAAAAAATGTGACAGGAAAATAAAAACATTTGTTCATTTATAACATCATCACAAAGTGTTTCTTTACAGAAGTGTATACTATAAGGTCTAAACTGCTACATATATATTTACTACCAACTGTAATATAAGCGAGGCAACTGTGCTTGGCTGGTAATGCTGTGGATCGAGAGCAGTAGTGAGCCTGGCCCTCCGGGATCTGATGCATTTGCATGTAAACATCGTTTGCAGAGGCGGATTAAGTGGGTGGTGCACCCCTTGTAGCTGCCAGGGGAACCAAGCTTGATGGATTCCACTTATTAATTCAAAGGGCAACAAAAAGATATTGAATTGATATTGAAACCCCAATGATTTCCCTGTATTTGAGTCGTGTAGAAACCCTAGCTATATTTTTTCCGTATATCGGTATTGTTGCAATCTTAACAAATTTTTCCGCTTGTGGTTTTTTTTTTGCACAAATTTTGTTTTGAACAAATGAAAGCTATTCTAGTCAAACAAGTTCGTTTTTAGTTTGCAGCCTTGCTTAATTACTCTCGGGTACATTTTACATTGATGAAAAAAAAAAAATTCCTCACACCAAAAAAAAAATATTGTTGACTAATTAAACTTCGGCATTGCATTTGTATAGATTACATATTCAATTGATTAAAGTTTCAAGATCACAAGTTAATGTAAACGCGAACTGAGCCATTTCAAATGTGAAATGATGATACATTAAAAACTGGTGTAACCGCCATAATTTTAAATGCAAGCATTCAAACGTGCATGCCATGTGTCGTACAGGTACCGGATATCAGTTTGTGGGATGGAATTGCATCTCTGTTACTATTGGCCGGTCAATATAAGGTTGTTTATTTATGGTTGTGGATGAAACTGTCATTGCAGTCCAATGATGTCCCATCCATGCTCGATTGGAGAAAGATTTAGTGATCTAGCAGGCCAATGTAACATGTTGACACCCTATAGAGCATGTTGGGTTACAACAGGGTACGAGGGAGCTTGTTATCCTGTTGGAAAACACCCCTTGAATGATGTTTATAAATCGCAGTGCAAGAGTTTGAATCGCCAGACTGGCGTACAAGTTTGCACTCAGGGTGTGGGAATTAACCTTTCGAGAGTGCTCCTACAATCAAAGAAAATTCCTTGCGCCAGATCATAACTGTAGGTGAGGGCTCATAGTATCTAGGTGGTAGAAAGATTGTTTGAAGGCGCTGACTTGGCCTTCTTCTAATCAATATACAGCCATTACTGCTGTAGCGTAACGTACATCCCTCAACCCCCAAATCGCGGGGGGAGGGGTTAGAATTCTAGGGGCTCCATAGTTTGAATGACTCCAAGTTCGACTTGGGACCCAAAATCTGACTTTGCAGGGGACCCCTAATATTCTCCGTTCCACTACTGTACTCGTATCACTGGCACCAAGACAGAAACAAATTTGTTGAATCATAGTTTTCTTGAGGTAGTGCCTTCCTGGCTAAAAATCATGCACACAGTGGATACATTCCTTCCAAGTCTTTCTGTAATATCGTGGAAAGAAAATTCATTTTTTTGTAGCTCTATTATACTACCTCATTCAAACTCAATGAGTTGTTGATAATGGCTTCTTCGTCGTCTTAAAGTCATTTTGGACTAACATCAACTAACTACGTCAAATTTTCACGATAAATAACAATTACGAACTTTTTAGTGCGTATTTAAAGTACACTTCATTCACATCCTCCACGTGGCGCAACTAGCACCACTCTTATGTGTTTAACGAGAAATTCGAATCAAAGACATATCTCAGATGTATAAACACGTGTACCAAATTTCGTCGATATAGCACAAATCCTTCTTTGTGATGGGATTTTTATTTCCGTCAGTGTATATTTTACGAATTAAATTAAATTAAATGAAGTCACATAATAAAAGTTCAAAAGCAAAGTATTTCAAGTTAGTTGAATTGAGGCCTTAATAGCAATATAAAGATTAATAAAAGTGGTCCTGGCTGAAATCCGTGATACGAATGAGAGAAAAAAAGGCACAATACTTTAGACTACTTCCCTTTTGAAACAGATGGAAAATATGAAACTTTCCTAATGACCATGATTGGGAATACCATACTCCAGAGGATAAATGCTAATAGCAAATCATTGCAATAAGTGGAGTGTGAATAATTAAAAGGACCTAGCTTTCTAAAATATCTAGAAAATTATATTCAAAATTTCAGAAATGAATTTGGAAAAATGAAACAAGGAGCAACTGATTTATCAGGGCTCTCGTTTGAAGAGGAAGCTGGACAAGCTCGCAGGTAGCAAAAGAGAAAAATTGTTTTCAGTGAAAGTAAAATTCGATTATGAAATCTTGAAAGAAGGGAAAATTTTATACTGAATTCATTTTATGTCATATACGATAGGGCAAGAGCAGAACTATCCTGAAGTGCTGAGATTTATCAAACTGTTATAGAACATTTTATTGTATTTTTGATAAGAGATTATAACCTGAAATTAAAAAGAATTTAATACGAAAATTAAAGGAAACTTACAAAGACAATATTAAATTTTTTAATTTTGACGATATGAATTGGTACAAGAAATGAAAAGGGTACAAAGATACAATGAAAATCCCTTAGAAATTTATCGAGTTGCAAGAGAAATCCTAATGTAGAAATACTTTTGAAAATGTTTTTATCAATACCCATATCGAATGCATCAAGTGAAAGATCTTTTTCTGCTCTAAAGTGTTTAAAAAATAATTTAAGAAGTACCATGGGAGAAAAGACTAATTGGACAACATGACCATATTATATGCAGAACGAAATGTTTTGGACAAAATAGATATGGTAAAAATAATTGATGTATTTGCCAGAGAGAAATCAAGTTGTATAGCAAAACTGTAAGCTTTTCAGTACTGTTTTTAATTTTTTTTTATATACAGTCAAGATATTTCTTCAGCCTTTGAGTTATATTATTAGCAAAACATTTTATTTTGAGAATTTAAATTAAGCGACTCTTTTCTCTATTTTAGTTTTTCATTTCTTGAGCCCATGGGACTCAAACCTTTTACCGCCAGGGGCCTCCAACTGTCTTAATCGGCCTCCGATCATTTGAAAATGTGTTTTCGACCGTGATGGAGAATTTTACTAGTAATGAAAAGGCAGACATGCACACACATCTGATGTACGATGCTGCTGTTTGGAACTGAAGAACAACATTACGGCTTTATCAGGAACGTTTTACGAAGAGGCGTATACTGAACCACAAAATGTTTTGAGTGGTTGCATCGGCAACTTTATGAAAATATTTTACTCATCTCCAGCTCCGACAGAAGGACTGGAACAAGAACTGTAGGACGTCGATATATAGAAAAAATCATATATGTAGAAAAATATGTTCATATATTGAAGAACATTGAGTTTGAAACACTCCCAACAAATATAAGTTGTTGCACGTCATGTATATGTGAGTTTTGCACACCGTTTGGAGAGTTTTAAGTGAAAAACTTGTACATCCATTTCATGTTCAGAGAGATTTGTAAGCTAATGATTACTGTCTGCGCGTAGAATTCAGCTAATAGTTTCTTGCAGCAGAATACGTTATAAGGATTTCTCAGCTTATGCTCAATGCATAGATGAGGTTACTTTTATATAGAAAGGTGTTTTCAATATGAACAATACTCGTGTGAGCAACAGAAAATCCACACGCTACACGCCTCTTTGTATGGGTGGATGTTGTGAACGATTTTCTCGTAGTCTCATACCTTCTTCCAATACGCTCACATTATCGTATTTTCCTGAAAGAGATTTTACTAGAATTACTGCAAAATGTTCCGACTGTCTTTTGTAATAATTGTTTCAGCACGATGATGCGCCAGATCTTTCTCAAAGTGGCTGTCCTCAATTACTATGATTCCAATTTTACGGGGTGATGAATTGGTTGTAGTGGATTATTCTGATGGCCAAATTTATAGAGTATCGATTATTTCTTACGGGGACGTCTAAAAGCCATCGTTTACGAGACTCCAATTGACTCAGTTGAGGACTTCGCCGCTGAATTACCCAATGTGGCTGTCAATGCGCGCAGAATGTCTGGTATATTTCGAACTGTTCGTTTATCACTCTTTCGACGCTGCTCATACATTACTGTTGGGCAATTCTGAGCATTTATTATAAACATTGCTGCAAAGAAGCATTTTGCGATGATGTGAACAAACAATGTTTTCTTTCCATGTCACACTTTTTGTGTCCGTGTGTCAACGCATCACTTTTGTATTTATTCCTATGCGATAATAATAAAGTTTGTTTTACCACCACTAGAGTTTGTCCCATGGTAGTAGAATTACTCTGAGTGTATGTGTTTGCGTGTATGTGTATAAAAATTTTCTCTCCATTCTGTTTGGTCACATTATCCTTAAAATAGCATGTGAATATTGAAGAATAAATTTCCTATTTTCAACCAGTAATTAAACTTCAGGAAACAGATATTTTTTTTGTTAAACTGGCTTAAGAGTTTTTAAGAAATTGTTATACACATTATAATACACATTTCCAGCAAAATAATCATTAACTTGTGGTCGAGATCTGATCCATGTAAGACAGACTGTGTATAGAAGGGGGTTGATGCTCGTTAGTTTTGTTGGGGCTCAAATTCTTCACATTCATTCAAAGTCAGTTTGGAAAGTGGGATACCAGCTCAATTGTCATTCTCATCATTTAACTGAGGCTCAAAATTATAAGTTCCGTCTTCAATAGTTCTCTTGTTGCTTTAGAGTGCGACATAAACCACACAAAACAAATAAAATCAAGCTAACAAAATAATTTTTACTGCTAGGAAGATATTAACCTTTTTAGTAGAAGATAGAGTTCCATATATGATTAAAAGAATTATATCTCATTGACTGAATGTGGAATTCAAATAATGAATGAACCAAATAACTGATAAGCGTAGCCACTTATCGTTATTTTTTTTTGTTTTCTGAAACTGTGTTTGAAAATTAATTTACTGTTATTAATACTATAAATTTTATTACCTATCTTTTTCAAATAAAAGCTCATCACCTGAGGCAGTTTTTGGCCGCTCTAAATATTACGAAAAACAAGAAAACTATGCAAAAGCCTTAGAATTCTTAAATCAAGCCATCGTTCTTTTTCCGAAGTACCCTCCCACATTCATTGAAAAAATGAAGATCCATTTAACCTTAGAAGACTGGGATCAGACTTTAGTTGCAGCCCAGAGGTAAAATATTCATAATATTTATTGATGAATTCTAATGGTTCTTATTTTTGGTTTGTTTATCAAAACAGAATTTTAATTTGAGATTCTGAATGATTATTTAGAAATTTGTTATATTTCACATTTTATATTTAGCCATGATTTACTCTGACATTGTTATAAAGTGGAGAACAGAGTTAATTTCAGTTAACTAAATATTAATTATATTAACTTGTTTTACTTTTATTTAAAGTTATTAGTTTTACTCAAATTGACGTTTTAAAAATTGACGTTTCTTTTATTTTTTAATTTTTTCAGAAAATTTTTAGACTATATTTATATATAACTTGAGAAAGAGATATGTGTTACAATGTATTGCAGTTTTGTTACTTTCGTATAAAAGAACTACCAATTTATGATCTCTGAGTAGTTGTTTCATATTAGGTTCATAATTCACACAATTTCTCTTACTGACCTTTTTGAGGATTTTAGGAATGACTAAATGTTGAATTCATTAGTCATCATGTAACAGGATCTCACTTACCAGTGTTAAGGAATGTTGAAATCTCCTCAGAACGATTTTGTTAGTTCAAATGTATGGAAACAATTTGTATTGTTGAAAATACAAATATTTAATGTAATACTAGATGCGCATTATCAATCAAATTAAGTCAATGCTTTAATATATTGTGCTTTTTTTTCACTCTACAGATTTTTTAAAATGTAAGAATACTTTTTTGCTTAAAATGTTCATTTGTGTCTGAGAGCGTTTATGTCATTATGCCGATTTTGTTTTCTACTCAATTAAATAATTTTTTTGATAAACTTTAAAGCATGCATTTCTGTTTGTTTTCACTTTCAGTTGCTTTATTCTTTATGAGTTATCAAAATCTTTTTTAATGTTTGAGGTATTTCCTGAAGACCTAATTTGTTTTCTTTATTTAACAATTATTTGTGATGGGATCTAATAAATAGATACAGTTTTTTATGGCATATTTAATCGAAAAAAAAATGGTGAGCACTTTCTGAATATAAATTAATTTATCTTCTTCATGCTTCAAAATAAAGTTAAATATTTGAAAATACATCAACTTTATCAACCGGTCTAAGATACATTCTGTGTATGGAATCATGAAACTCTTATTCAAATGACATCAAAGTTTTATATGTATCACTGGCAGTTAGCGATTTCATCTGAAAGTTATATGAAATACAAATACAGCACGTGCCCTATTGACGTAGTATGACTTCTTTTATGTTAGAAACAAGGAATGGAAGATGAGCATTTGATTTAAGTACTAATAACTTGCCTATAGTTTAAAATATTTTATATTATACTTTGTAATAATTTGTAATGTTAATCCACACCAATCAACTAATTGAAATGTTAACTAATAATTACCCGCCGTGTACTGGTGGTTGATGCACGTTAAATCTGTCGAGATCAAATTCCTATCGTTGGAGTGATGTGGTAGTTCAGAGAGGCGGTGCCAACCCAGGTGTCGTCCTCGTCACTTGACCGAGGCCCAGAATTATGAGATCCGTCGCCAGTAGCTCTCTTTTTGCTTTATAATGCGACGTTAATATAACTCTCACTCATATAACTAATAATTAAATTTAATTGCAACATCAGATCTAAACATTTGCTTATTCCTAATATGAATAAATAATACTAATATTTATATTAGCCTGATATTTATGAGGGTATTAGATACGGTTTTATTTCTTAAATATTTGCTTCCAAAATAGTTTTATTTTATGTATCTTTTTTTATCAAATGCACCTCATATATAAACTTCAGAATACTTAAACTTTATTTAATGTATACAGGGCACTACTTTTGGATGGAAACAATATTGAAGCTCTAAGGTTCAAACTCATGCATCTATTAACTCAAGGTGGAAAAATTGAAGAGGTAAATATAATACAGCTGTAGTATTATATTGTCAAAAAGATTGAAATAAACACACATTTAGGTTTAGCAAACACTCGTATTTGTTAAAACAGAACAGAACAGAGAACTGGGAGGACTCTTTTTTTATATACCTAGAAGAATATTCGAGAAATATCTAGCTCCAATAGTAAAGGAATAATAAATAATAATTCCAAACTAAAATTCTAGTCTTTGGATGAAACGCACTGGCTGGGAGTCGAACCATGGATGGACGGATCTGCAGTCCAGTGCTCTAACGACCGAGTTATGGTGAATGATAGCAATTCTTCTTTATATCGCAATATTTTTTTAAAAAAAATTATCTTTATCTTTATTTATTATAAAAATTATGACATATTTAAAAACGTATTTCAAACATCTTTCACAGTTTGAGAATTTTTTTTAAATTCCAGGTTTTTGTTAAAACAGATATTCTATTTTAGTGTAAAGTACCTTCATCAACTGTAATAAACAACTTAACTACTGAATTGATAAGTGTTTGTTAAAATTTAATCAATATCGATACATTTATTAAACTAAACTCTGCTGCTATTTTTTTTTTAAAAAAAAATAATGCTCAAAAGCTAGTGATTAAACTGAGATGCAAAATTCAGATAAAAATTTTCTACTGTACTGTGGTTTGAAGTATAAATAACTTGTAAAATTTTTATTATAAAGAATTGAAAGTGAGTTAGAAAAGTAAACTAATAATGTCTTATAAAAAAGTGAGAAATATTTCATGAAAATGTTGAAATATTATTTTTAATTAAAAAAAAAAAAAAATTACTGTTTTGGGGAAAATTATGAAAAATAAGGAAATATCTTGGTATTTTTTATGTTTTCACTCATAGTTATTTTTCATTTAAATAAATTAAATGCATTTTTTAGATAGAAGATGCCATCAAAACTTTATACACAACAATGATGAAATGTGAACCAAAGAATGCAGAATTATTTTTTGAAAGTGCTCAGCTGTTTTCCAGATTGGTAAGAATTAAATTTGCTATCAAGATAAAAAAAAAATTATTCTAACAATTATTACAAAATTTAAAGAATTTTTTTTTTATTCAAAATGTATTTTTAATTATGAATACTAATTTTCTACACTTTTTTTTCATCTTGCATTAGTTTCTTTCTTTAATCAATTAATAGAGACATTAATTGTTTGTTACACGTTTTAATTTACATTAATTAAAACATGTATTTATTCTATTTGTAAATTTCAAGATTCATTATGCATTGCTGCATTAAAATGTTAAGTTATATATAACTTTTTTAATCATACTTTGATATCTTAATAAGTAACATAATAATCAGTTTCATATTCTTCAGATGGAAACCAATTACCATACTTCTCAAAAAGCACCAATTTTCTACCTTTTTTTCTATTGAAAAGTTATTAATTTGTATTTTAAGTAAAATGTTATTCAAAATAAATATCTCGTAAGGCATTTATGTTCGGGCAAAGAAAGTACGGATTGGGAAAGAGAACATTGTTAGATTTATTAGAAAACGAGCTCACAAATCAGCCATGAGACTTGAAAGAAAAACAAATAATATAAAAAAATAGTTTTAAGTCAATTCCTACTTAGATCAACAACGAAAAATTTTATTTTAGCTACTTTTTATTAAATAGTTACAATTAATATAAATATGTACATACATAGGACAGAATCACAACATTAAGTGGTAATTAGTTTTTTTAATTATCATTGAAGTATCGTATTGTCCTTTTAATTTCAGTCCAACTGAATGCTTTAACACGTGAGAAAAAAACATTTTCAAGTTTTGACACAAGTCGCCAAAATGGTCGCTAAGTCGCCAACGTGGCTGTATTTGTAATTCTTTAAATAATTAGTTTTAATCAATTTTTATTAATTATAGTTAAACTATTGTATTGTCATCCAAAATGATCCTGTATATAAAATTTCAGCTCAATTCAGCGCTTAAAAATGTATTTTATTAACGATTGAAAATTCCACCAAGATAAATAAATAACTATACAAATATATAAATAAATAAATATATAGACAGTGCGAGCTAATAGTAGGAATTGAATAAAGAACAAACAGCCTCAGATCCGTCAAAGTATTTTGAATGAAACTCTGGAAATTTAAAAACTGAAACATATTGGCATCGAACAAATACAAATACTTGGAGTCTGATGTCTCAGATGATGAAAATTATGATGACCAACTTATATCTCCGGTATAGCACCAATAAAGAAAATTAAAAAAAAAAAAAAACCCTGTGGTAAATGAGAATCAATCACATCATTGGTTCGTAATCGTCGTGGATTCTCTAATCGAATAACAGTCATCTGTCTTCCAAGAATATGGTCTGATAAATAACTTCAGAATCTTCAACTGTAACTCTAGTGATAAAGTACTATGTCGAACTTGTGACCGAAGCACCTCAAAAAATGTGTGGTCAACTCCTTTTGTCGACATCAATAATATGCGGATTTTCTCAAAAATTTAACTTAAAAATATCCTTTGAATAGGCGAAAGGCTGCTTTACTAGAATATGACTATCGGAAATTTAAATTAAAACAAAATTCTTTTCTTCTGTCCTACTCTAATGTAGTTAAGAATAGTAGATAAACATTTAACGAGAAAGTTACAAAATTGCAAAGCATTTTGTAATTCTTTTTTTACTTTTTGCATTCTCATTCAAAAGGATCATTGTTTAATTTCGATTTTACTATTGTATAATCATTGTTGATATGTATTGTATAAATTTTCAAGCATTTAAAGATGATTCTCTAACAATAGTAGATTGTTTTATATATATTAAACTAGGAACAATTTTTTTGTATTATTTGATTTTTTTTTTTAATTTAGTCTGGATTGCAGAAGCGTGTCATTGAAGTGACTTTCTCAATGGCAAAGAAAGCTTCAGAATTAAAACCAAATGATCCTGAAATAAATGCAGAATATGGTTATCAGTATCTATATCTTGGAAAACCTGCTAAAGCCTTGTCAATATTCAAAACTCACGCATGTGACAGAGCTGTAACAGGTAAAATGATTTTCCAAGCATTAATGAACTACACAAGATTTTTCATAAATGTTAAAAAACTGTCTTATTTTCTGATTTTTAAATGAATACAAAATTAAGATATAAAATACATGAATTAATTAAAAGTTATAATTGAAGCTCATAAAAGAAAATCTTTAACTTAAAATGCTTTAAGTTTTTTTTTTTCAGTATTAACCAATTTAATTTTTTCATAAAAAATATATATTTGTAAAAAAAGCTGTAAAAAGTATTTCAAACTCAAAATTTATGAAATGAGACACAAACTTGGATTGTTATAGCGATTATTTAGTAACAAGTACAATTATTTTTTATTGTTTATCACATATATTTTTATTAATATCATAGTATCTGTGAGAAAATATTAAAATAAATAATGAATATTAGCAATGATAGAAATAATTATGTAACCGGTTCGTTTCTCTAAAATTCTTTTTCGGCATAAAATAACTTAGATCTCTGTCATCTTTTTTTAAAAGGAGAATTCTATTTATAAGAGCCATTTTAACAACTGACTCCTAAAATTCTATAAAAATTCAGATATTGAGATTAGATTTTCAGCCATTTATAGCCGAATCTACCTCATCAATGTTTAAAAATGAATGAGATAAATAAATGTTTACAGATTTGTTTGCATGTGCATTTTTAGCAATATAAGGGGATTAGTAATAAAACGCGATTACATTTATGTAAGCTAAAACAGTTTAACACTGCTCCAAGGATATATTTCTAATAAAGTTAATGACGTTTCCATTATTTTCTTCAAAGTTATTTTATTTATTTTGTAAAAATTTCAAATTTGCTCTCATAGTAAGATTTTCATAAAAATCAATAAATGCACATAAACTTTTAAATTATATCTTGTTTTCCTTTGCTTTAATCTATGCCAATTTTTATGATGGATTCGTTAATAGCATTTGTCTTAATCTGTGATTGTTTTTAATTTTATAGTTCGTTTAAAATATTTTAAGAGGCAAATGAAAATTTATATGTTGCTGTAATAGGCTTTTTCTCTATATTTAGGATCTATGCAATGTCTAATTGCACAGGGGGAGTATACTCGAGCTAGTGAGCAGATTCAGGTTTATGAAGAATGTGGTACAGAATTTTCTCCAGTATGGTTTTTGACTGTACAGTTATTTTTGCATAAAATTACAAACTGTTTGATTTTTGATTGAATAAATGAGCTATCATTATTTCCTATTTCGCTTTTGGGAAATGAGACATATTTATAATTAAGTGATTAAATGTAAGCCTTGCAATTTTTAAATATGGATGATACTGTTTTAGGCATATTGATTGGAAAGCTTTGATTTCAACAATGTGGCTAACAACTGTTAACAGTAAAAAAATTATAATAATTAATACTGTAGTTATTTTTAAAATTTATACACATATGCTATATGACTTCATGAATGCTTGTCATTGTATTTTTCATCTATGAATATCCAATACAAAAAATAGAATCCTACATCTTTCCTAAACACTATTTAAACATTATTTAACACTATTATCTTTATATTTTTGTGTGAAATACTGGTTTTTTTTATCTCATCAATAATTATAATTATAATGATTATGCGTGTTATATTCGATATGTTGTTAAACATTTAAAAAAAATTTCAGTTATATTTGTACCAAGTTTTAGATTTAGCTGCATTTTATCTCTCAAATAGCAATACTTAACAATTCTATTTGAGAAATAAATTTCCTTCAAGCATAATAAAAATTGCACTCTATTCTTCAGGAAAATATTTTATTAATTAAAATGTCTTGTATCTCACAAGGGGAGGGTACGACTAGGAAATTTATTTGGGGACGAGACTTTGTGTAGCAGTAGTACTGCTATAGAGTATTCAAACCCCAATGTGTAATTCCGCCGAATGGCCATTCAATTCCGAGAAAATAGCCTTCGAAATTCATACTTAGCTTATATGTAAGCTATTTTCTCTCTGATACAACGTCGCGGTGGCATTATCGTCAGCGTACTGGCGTATTATGTAATGGGTCAGTGTTCGATTCGCGCAAGCAGCCACAACTTACCGTTTTTATTTTTTTTCCTCCAATTTATTTTATTGCTTATTTTCAGAATTAAATAATTTTATTTTTTAAAAAAGACTCATTGATTTTTAAATGATATTCTATATAATTATAGCAACTATTTTGCTTTTTTAAAATTCAAAACAAGTAATAGTTATGATAATAATAGTTATAAATAAAAAGTAAAAATAAATTAAATAATAATAAATAAAGTTAAATAAATATAAATAAAAAGTAAAAATAAATTAAATTATAATAAATAAAGTTAAATATATATATAAATATATAAGTACAAAGTTAACTTTGTCTTACATAATTTTTTTTTAATTACATACAAGAACCTGTGTCATAATTATAAAAACATTCAAAACAATTTTTTGACATCTACCACAGTTAATAAAAGAAGAATTATTGCAAGAACAATGTTTTTTAAGTAACAAGGTTATATTGTAAAAACAGGAGTAAAACTGGCAAAAAATTTTAAGCAAAAGTGTAGTAACCAAAATCCGTTATCCTATTGATTTCTCATTTTTAAGGAGCATTCTTTGTTTTTAAAATAATTCTTTGTTCTTAAAAGAATAACACCTGCTCTTTAAAAACAGCTGTCATTCTCTTGATCAAAATCGGTTTGTTAAATTTTATGGCCATTTAGTTATAAGGAATAATTTTAAGAATACAATTAATTAGATTTTAATGACAGAAGTAATTGTAATTATACCATATATTAGTTGTTTTTTGTTTTAAAAAAGTAAAATAGTTACTATAATTATATAGAATATCATTTAAAAATCAATGAGTCTTTTTAAAAAAAATAAAATTATTTAATTCTGAAATTAAATAATAAAATAAATTGGAGGAAAAAAAATAAAAACAGGAAGTTGGCCGCTCGCACGAATCGAACCCTGGCCCATTGCATAGTACTCCGATACGCTGACGATCATGCAACGGTGACTTTGTATCAGGGAGAAAATAACTTGTATATAAGCTAAGAGTATGAATTTCGAACGCTATTTTCTCGGAATTGACTGGCCATTCGGCGGAATTGTATTGGGGTTTGAAAACCCTATAGAAGCACTACTGTTACACAAAGTCTCGTCCCCAAATGAATTTCCTCAGTCGTGCCCTCCCCTTGTCAGTATTTATGGCCTGGTAACGAAATGGTTAATTAAAATTTTTCTATTATTATATGCCACAGCGTATTTTCAAGTGTTCATGTTTCATGAAATGCATAATAAATAAAATTGTATTTATTGATCAAAAGCCTCTATTGAAAGTCATCACATAACAAACATTAGCAAACATTCATCTGAAAAATATGTATTTGAAGTTTTTTTTTTGTTTTTGTTTGTTTGTTTGGATGTAGTGTTGTTGATATGGGAAAGTGTCTTGGGAGAAATTTAAGCATTAAAGAAAAGATGAAAATATTACTCCTAATGCTTATTGAATGTTTAAATAATTTTACTAGTGACTTTAGAAATTTGACTAATTATTTTATATGTTTGACATATATATTCAAGTGCTTTGAAAATCTCTTTTTACATTCATATTAAGATAAAACAGTTGAATATAATTTCTTCACTTGTGTAATGCTAGTATCTCTAAAACAATTAATATTTTTAAGGATTATCCCTATTGCTAGTAAAATACATTCCTATATGGGAATATTTTTGAATAATCCCCATTTGTGAATTTAATGTGTTGTGGATTATAAATACCCATACTGTGATGTATTTTCCTAAAAATACACATTATCACCACACTTAAGAACTCATTTTTATAAGAAAATAAGTGATTCGATCCATTTTAATTATTAATGATATCAATTCATTAAAAAAATTCTTGAGATTATACACTGTTACTTTTGTAATAAAATATGTAATCCCTTTAATTAAACAATATAATTATATTTAAAGATTTTTTTGAGGAGAAGCTTGATTTTGACATTAAACATTCATATTTTTGCAATTAAAATAGATTATATAAAAAAAGTTTAATTATATTCAAGATTCTGAAGAAATTAAATAATTTTTTAGGGAGGAAACATTTTTCCTCTTAGAAATTGATCTAATTTTTCAATTTATTTTAAAATATGTTTTTAAAAGAATTTTCGTTTCTTTAAAAAATTTAAACTTCTTTTCTATTTTATCTTCATTTGTATTTATTAATTTTTTTTAATTATTTAAAGTATTTGAAAATTATTTTGAATTATTTTTAATAATTTTTTTCCTTGTAGGAAACTTTGTATATATCTGCTTTTCTCTCAGATTACATGTCAAATTCTTCAGAAACTGTGGTAAATTATTTAAATAATGCAATCAAGCTGCATTTAAATGCCTTAAAGGTAATTACTTTACAATAGTTCTTTTATACCTACTGTTTGAATTGATTGGGTTAAGAAATTGTTAATTGGTGTTTCCACAAAACAGGGTGCCTTAAATATTAATGGAGTAAATATGGAGAACTAATGTTTTAAAATATAACATTTTGTACACATTTTAAAGAATTCTAAAAAATAAGAATTCTATCTATACATTTGTTGCTCATTTCTTGGTAAATTAGTCAATTCTTTAGAACTCTTTACTTCTGCAGTATGAAAACTAAATGTTTTCGTGTGTGTGTATGGAAAATTAGTTAACTATACTTTTTAATAATACTAAATTGGAAAAAGCTTATAAATTTTTGAAACTTTTTTATGTAATATACACATGTGACATGAAGTTTTTTATGTTACTTACTGGTGTAAGTAAAATTCAGTGTTATTTTAAAATTATGTGTAAGTTAAAAAGTAGTTTATAATAGTTCATACTGCATACAGTTTTACTTTTTTAGATTTCAGATTTAAAAAAATTCATTTCATTTTATCTTTTAATATCTCCTAGACTATGTTCACATAATTGTTGATATTGTATAATGTATTTAATTGGGATCATAGGACTATGTCATCTGAACTAATGAAAGTCCTAACTAAGCAAAGTAACACCTATAACAATGAACCAAGGTATATCGCTAAACTTTCTATACAGTAAAGATAACATGTATTTTGAAGTAACACAAGGCAAAATAGTATGTAATTGCACAAGACAGAATTTAAATAATTGCATTACTTACATAATGTATATTAGATCTGGAGAAAAAACTACTTAGAACATGATGGTTTTGTTTTTATTAACTATGATTTTTTTAAATGGCTCTCTGGCTTATAAGGAGGTCTGGATTAATGAGGGCATTCTAAAAATAATGTTTAGATTTAACATAAAGAAGTAAAAAATAAAAATAAAAGGCTTCTTTATGTTTTTGAATCATTTTTTTGGACTCAATTTTGTATTTTGTTAGTGAAGCAAAATTATTAGTGTGTTTTATCAGGAAGTTTGTTCTGTGTACCTACAATGAAAAAAAAACTTTTCAGTTGTTTTAGAAGAACAGAAAAAATAAATCACTTTTTCATTGAGGAATTTTTAATTATGTTTATGTAAAGCATCAAAAATTATTTCTCCTATTTTTTCAACAATTCATCCTAAAATTTGTACTTTTCAAATTATTGAAATAGTTATAAAATTAAAAGTGAGTAAGAGTTATAAAGAAAAATATAATGGCAGTACTCTAATTGTGTGTCTTAACTATTTCCATGAGGAGGAATGCTTTCTATTAAACTGATTATAAATAATTCTCTCTCTCTCTCTCTTCATTTTCAAATGAAGAAATTTTGTACATTTCTATTTGTAATACAAATATTATTTTGGATATTAATTTTCATTTCAATTGTTTTGCAAAAATGAGCAAAATTTTATTACTTTCTTTGTACCAGTATTTTTAGTATAAAAATGACGTCTAAATATGTATGTAATGCAATATTCGTGAAAATCATCTATGAAAATTATTTTTTTCGTCGGTAATAATTTTTTGGAAATTGTTATGAAAAAATTACTCTTTAGATCTGTGAATCAAACCAGTGGTTAGTCTCACAAGCCTTCGTAAACATTCAATTACCTCGACCTTTAATCGAGTGAGTGAGTAACTATTAACATCGAACTGTTCAGCTACTAGAGGGCTTTTGGCGACGGACCTCGTAATTTTGAACCATGGTCTAGTGAAGAGACTGACACCTAAACTGACACTCCCTTTTCTAACTACCACACCATACCAATGGGAGGATGTTTGAGCTCTCGACAGATGTAATGGGCATCGTTCCCATACATGGCGGGTCTTCAGGGCTCGAACTGATGACACACCAGCTACGAGTCCGTGACTTTGACCATTAGGCTCCCTCGGCTACGACCTTTTAATCGAGAGTTACCCAGATGTTCTTTGTTTTACATTCTAAAAGAAATTTTTGAATATATTTGTTGCGCTTTTTAAATGTTTTATTTAGAAGATATTGCGCAAATATCTTGCTTGCACTGTTAGGCAAAGTCATACATTTCATATGACTAGTTACAAAATATAAAAATAAGTGTTATATGAATTATGCTTGATTTTAACTTTTCATGGATTTTTTTTTTTCGTCTTCTTTAAAACATAAGCGATGTCGATTTTAATGGTCGCGAGTCGTCACTTAATTAAGGCTCCATGTAAATGGACTAATGCACATTTAATCTTTGACGCTCAAGTCCTCACGGTAGTGTAGTGTGGAAATTTAGATTGATATGACAGGTCAGGTGTCATCCTCATCACTTGACCATGTTTCAAAAATTAATGGTCTGTCACCAATAGCCCTCGTTTTGATTCTGAGTCCGACGTTAACAAACAATCAGTTAAAAAATTAGCACACATTTTTAAGGAATATTCTAATATTTATTATATATTCTGCTTTCAGGGAATTCCTTGGAGTGTCAAATTTTACATTACTCTACAACCTCTGTTAGTTGGAGATATTTGTCAACTACTAATTCTTCATGTTCCAAGTCAGGTAACAAATTCGTTAATATAAAGTTTATATATAAAATTTTCCTTTGATGATTAAAATTTGATAGTTTTAATTTTTTATTGATATGTAACTTACTGATATATGATTATGATTTTGCTGTATGAAATTATTTCATGTTAGTTAAAAGAATCTCTGTGAGTTTTTTTTTTAAAAGCTTTTTTGTATTTTCCTTGTTACTTTTCTAAAAGGCGAGGTTTCGAATTTGAACAGTATGTTTCAAAAAAGTGCTAAATTACATTTACATATCACTAAAAAGTGCTTTTAAAGCTTAATAAATTTATTCTATGATATACTAGATTCTTTTATGGGAAAAGAAACACATAATACGTGATTATGAAAACTAATGTAATATTGTTTATGAAATAAGATATAATTTTTTAGATTCTTTGAGTCATTCCAAAATGTCACTTTTTAAATCCGCACAAACATTTAATCCTATATACAATTGATTAAAACTTTAGAACTGTAATTATATACCTGTATAACGTATGTAATTCCTTTTTAAATGGAACCATACAATCTGTATTGCTTTTATAATTTGAAATTAATACTAATGAGAATATTAAAACAATACTTCTATATCACACTTAAAGTAAATTTGTTAATTATACAGTCCAAAAAGTATCACATTTGCTTACTTTAATACATCGCACTTTATTCTTTTATACTATATTATGAAAGTTAAGCTTATGGGGGAGGGGGAACCAATAGCTTTCAAAAATGTGTGTAGATAAAAAAAAAAGTTTTAACTTTTGGGTTGCTGGTATTAAAGCTTTCCTCACAATACATTTTATCTTATAAACCGTTTTTGTCCGTGGTTAAACGTGCATTGAGATAATGCTTTTTTTGTAATTATTATGATTCTATGGTACATTTTCATTTCATTTACTAATGTTGGAGAATTCACTAGTTTGGTTAAAATGAAATAGTATAAATAAGTGGGTTTCATGTTATTAAATAATTATTTTTTGAATGTAATACAGAGAAAAAAGAATGAGATACTTCATACAGTATTTTGAGGAATATTTTTTATGATAATTATACATTTATGTGTGGTAAATCCCATTTTCCTTCATGTATGCTTTTTTAATTCAGTAATTATTTGTTAAATATTAACTTTTTGATTTGTACTTTAATTTTTAGTATTAAAATATTTTTGTTCTATTTTCTAGTTAAAAAATATTTTAATTATTTTTTTATTTTAAGCTTATTTACTTAATTTTTCATTGATTCACAATATTTTACATCCAATAATGTTTGATGTAAAATACTATGATAGATATATAAAATATATCTATTTTATAAAAGATAATATTTAGTAATATAAATGTTTTTGTGTTATTATTATTATATTTTTTCCTCAGTCTCGCACATTTTCGTCATTGTTTACGTTGAATATGTCTTTATCTCTAGAATCCTTCGATTATGATTAAAAGTTTAACATACCCTCAAAATGTGATTTCTTTTAATAGTGATGGTGGGAGTCAGAATTTTTTTAAGAGGGATACTTGACTTGTTATGTAGGATACTTGTACTTATTTTGAAGGTATTTCAAATGCTACAAATTTTTTAATCATCTTGACTATTTTCATTCACTGTCCTTTGTATATTGAAGTTGTTGAAAGTTAATTCTTCATTGAGCATTTTAATGTAAGTTTGCCAGGTTTTTTCTCTACATCACAAATGCAAAAAGCAAAATGTAAAATGCAAAATGCAAAAAACAAACTCACTTCTTTATTTCAAAATAAGTTAGGTTGTTTAAGTTAATTTCGAAATTTGATATACATGTGAATTTGATTACTAATAAATAACAGAACTTTGAGTGTTCTTGTGATAAATTTTATTACTAATATATTTCTGTATTAAGTAAATGTTCTTATACATATAGAGAAAAGAAATCAAAAATGTGTAGTATCAATTTTTTAATAATTCATGTTCACTATATTTGATAGACATGTGTTCAATAATATCATCCAAGTAGTGTTTTTTGAGTGAAATAAATATTTTCAATTGTAAAATAATTTTGATTTTATGAATTTGCTAGTGGGAATTCCTTGTACATGTTTGAGATTGTCTTTTAAAATTTTTTTAAAGTGGAGGCTTTCTTTTTTTGGATTTTTTTCACGCTGCTGTTATATCATATACTTAACTTTGGGATTTACTAATTTATAAAAAAAAATGTGTACAGTTTTTGAACTTTTTAAATCAATATTTATAAATTTTATTGTAACCTTTTTTAAAAAATTCAGTAGTCAGTGTATTTGAGATAAAGTTGTATCACACGTATATTCTGCATATTTATTTATATTATCTTCAAACTAAGAATTTTTCCCTTTCATGTGGTTTTTGAGCTATGACTGTTTAAAATCACTAAATATTATTCCTTTCATTGTAAAAAATATCTATTGTAGTCTTGAAGTGTCTAAATTGAGATTTTATGGATATCGAAAATTTTCGAATGTATGTGAATTTTTAAAATTGAATTTTAGTTGCCTGTGAATTTTTTTATATTAAATTAATTCTTTCGATATTTTACCTTATTTGTTTACTGATTTGACCCTTTTATCATCTTCCAACTTTTACATATTTTCAACTTTTCTTAAAAAGAGTCGTTTCTTTTATTTTTCATCTATGTGTCAACAAGAAGTAATTTTTTCCGTTATATTGTTGGAACTTCTGATTTTCAAATATTTGATGTAAACACTACTACTATGTATGACACAACTAAAATAAGGTAAATATCCAAATGTGGACAATTAATGTAATTTATTTTTGGATAAACTGATAAAAATGTATTTTATTTTATTGCTTTGTTTCAAAACTCAAATTTACGAGTTCTTTGAACTTTCATCATAGTAACTTATGATTGGATACTGATCTAAGCAATTCCTTACAATTAAATAGTTTCATTTTAAATTTCTTTAAGTTTTTTTGTTCACTTATTTGTTTATGAAAATAACAGGTATACACATAATGAAAATGGAAGACAAAAATTAAATACTTTTTCTTAAACTTTTATTGTGAAATGTAATTAATTTGATTATTTTCTTAGGTTACAAATTCAAAGTCTTTATTTGGCGAATCTGTGAAATTATGTAAAACAGTTGTTCATTCTGTTCATACTTCATGTCCTGGCTTTCTTGGATTCTCAACTGCTGTGATGTTAGCAAAGTTTAAAATGCTCGAAGGTATGAAAATACTGTGTGGAATTTGTCATTGAAATGCAAAAGAAGTGTTCAAACTCTACAAATCAATTGTATTTTTTACACTCTTGTGAGTGATATGAGTTATGTTTTTAGCATTTATATATATATTTTTTAAATGATTTATTTCCAAATGTTTTAGTTAGCATTGCATTCATTACTTTATAATCGTAGTAAACAGATTATTGAACCGAGATCTAAAAGAGCAAGTATTTTTAAATCTATTATGTTGAAAAAGTAAAAATGGGGAATGTTGTGTAACTTAGAGAACTAAATGTCTCTTTTGTGAAGGATGATCTTTTTCATTTTTCTTTTCATCTCAAGACATTGTTTAAGATTGTAAGACTTCCATAATAGATATTTTTCAATTGAAGTTAATATAGTAACTGGAATAGCGCAATTTTTTCATCTCTTCATTGTTCTGATATGAGGAATTCATTTCTTGTTAACTCAAGAAATACAATTTTAATGTTTTTGAGTTTCATTCTTTTCTTTTACATCTTTGATATTTATTTTCATTGCTTTATTTGTTTGGGTCTTAAATCACTGTTAATTCTATTTTACAAAAAAGCACTTTGATTTTCTTATTAAAATTTTTGTTCTATCATGAAGTCTGATGTTATGCATTTTTGTCTAACTCCAAGATATTTGAATAAAATTACATTGAAAATGATGAAAACTGTCTTAATAACTGATAAATCTTTATTCTGTGTTTGAAAATATAGAAATGTTTTATATCTTTCTGTTTGTGTAAATCTTTAAAAAATATTATGAATATCTTTCTGAGTGTTCTAATTTTTTTCAAAAAATTTCTTATAGTATATAATAAGATTTATAACTTATTTATTTCAAGGGGATTTTTCTAGTGCAAAAACCCTCTTGTATCAATCTGTGGATAAAGACGATAGCAATCCAGAGGGCCGAATAGTCATGGCTCAGCTTCATTTAAATGAGGGAAACTTGTATGCAGCAAGTCACTGCTTGGAAGTTGCATTGAGCTTTAATTTTGAAGTAAGTTATTGAAAATTTTTTATTGTTTCTATTATGGTGAATTTTTTTGGTATTTTCTATGTGCGGTTCGTTTGTTACAAATAATTTTTCAAGATTACATTGTTAATAGCATAAATTAGCTCTTTATGTACATATTTAATATTTTCAATTTCGTTGTCATAGGTGAGAGAAAATTTTGACTATCTTATGATTAAAGCAGAAATCCAGAAGCAACAAGGATTATTGCCTGACGCTGCAGAAACATTAAATTTTGCTAAAACCGTAGCATTTCTAGATATTAAAAAAGAAGGTTAGAAAGAATCTCTTTTATCATTAATTTTTCAGGATGTGTTTAAAATATCATTATGGCCATTAAATATAAATTACTTTAATGCAAGTTTAGTGATACATTCTTATTGTAATTGTAAGATCCTATATTTGTAACTTGAATGATCCTTTCAAGTAATCATTTTGTTTCTATTCTTAGATATTTGAGAAATATTTTTGTTTTTTTATGCAATTTGGCATTACACTATGTGTTCTTAGTAATAATCTTTAAAAAAAAAAATCACATTTCTGTTATATTTAAAGTAAAAGTTATCATTATGAATCGAAAATTAGCACATTTTAGTTCTTTCTTTACCTTTTGCTAATTTCAGAATCTACTTATATGTTAATTTTAAAATTCTTAATGGGCCATTTTTTTCCTCTAAGGATCTCTGTTTTTTAAAAATGTGTGCTATATGGGAAAGTTATATGGTAAATGTAAAACTTTTCTCTTTTGAATACAATACATTGAAGAATTTCCTGGAAAAATAACAATTATTGAGCCTGTAACTGGAATCTGTATGTGAGATTTACTCTGTCCATCTATTGTTTTTTGTTTAATTTTGTGATCAACCACATTTTGTATTAGCCATATTGGGAATCATTGGGTACTTTTTAGTTTCTAAATTTTTTGTAATTATCATTTTTTATTACTATATTTATTTTTATAATTGCGAATTCTCAATGTTATTGTTACATTTGCAGTTTTCATTAATTTACTTTTAATATGGCTTGCTTTAAAACATTAGTAAAGTTGCACGCTCTATGTCAGGATCATGTAATAAAATGTTGTTTCACACTTGTAACAAATTTCAAGTTTTCGCAAATTAAATTAGCTGTTAATAGCTGAACTTCACCTTCAACTTCTTTATTATCACAAACTCGTTCAAATCGTTTTTATCCAAATTGCACGAGTTCCCAATTTTTTTTTGGAATTCGTGCTAGAACAAAAAATCCCTGTTAAAAAAATAAATTTGTTAAATTCGTGTATCGTGTTATTTCAAAATCGTGTAAAAAAAAGAGTTGAGTGTATGTACCTTTTGTGGCTCTGAGTTTAACTACATGTTCTGAAGAAAGTTCTGTCTTGTCTGTGGAATTCAGAGATAAAACAATGCTTTTTCTCAGCTCAATTTCAACCCAGCAATCAACTGAATTTAATTTTCTGATTAGTTAAATTAGAATATTTTTCAGACTTTCCACACTTACTCAGATATGATGAATCTTTAATTTGAAGAAGCATATAGTGTAGTTTTTCAAATTTTAGACAGATTCTTAACAATTATCAAATTACTGAGATTATAGCATTATCGCTTCGTATAGAAGCAACATTTTTTGCATTTGTAAAATTCAAAATTTTTATTGATTCTACTGTCTTTTGTATTACTTTGCATTAAAAAAAATTTAAACAAAATTACATTTCTCTATATTTGATGCAATCGGTAATTAGAATAGAGATCAATTTTTTTGTTAAAGGATTTGCACTTCAGAAAAAAAAAAAGTCAACAAAAAAAAAGGTTGACAAAAAATATTTACAGATGATGTTTCTCTTAAAACTTAAGCTTATTCACATTTATAGGAAGATTGTCCCAATAGAGAGAGAGAGAGAGATTTTTTGTGACTTTTCAAATGACTTCTATGAATGAAATTTTTTTTTATTTCCTCATAAAAATAGTACTTCAATCATTTGAAAAACATCAGAACAAAATTAAGGTTAGAAAATTAAAGTAAACCAAATGTTCCAAAACTTGTTGATGAAAAGTGACATAATTTTTCTCATTAAAAATTTATGTTTCGTAATGTAATATCTATTTTATTAAAATCTATCTTTCAACCTTTGCATATTTTTTTTTGTGTTTATTTACATATGGCTTCCACTGTATCATTCAGAAAAATATAAGGTTCTATAAACAGTTTGCATACCTCGCTTGCATTCAGTGGTGCACACAAGGGGGGGGGGGGGCCGGACCCCCCCCCCAAAGCCCTTGATTTTTTTCCTGATTGATTACAATTTTAAGTATGTAATACTTAAAACTTTATTAAATATTTGTTTTTAATGATTACTTTTATTAATTAATATTAATTATTTATTCAATAATTAGTTTTTTACTGTTTTTTATTCCCCAAAATTGACAAAATCAAAAGGAGCATGATACAAGAATGGTGGACTTTCGACCCTGGAACCCCCTGGAAAACTTCTGTGTGCTCTACTGCTTGCATTAGTTTTCTGAGGAATATTTTACACTCTAATTTTTGAGAGTTTGTAACATCAATGAGTAGATGAATGGTGTTCGTGATAAGTGAGAGATTGAGAACGATTGCTTATGAAAATTAGAGGACTTGAACAACTTCTAATATCTGTATTTTTGAAAGTGGATTTAATATATTGAGAAATTAGTTGCTAATTTGTGTGCAAAAGTAACGGTGTGAAACTACTGGTAAGAGGGATTGTTACATAGTGTACATCGACAAAAAGGAAATTGTGGAGGGACAAAATACGAGGCAAGATAGTTTGATTGTTAGATGTTTTGGAACTTTTCCAACGACATCATATAATGTGTTACGTTTTATTTTGCACTACATGTGGAATATTCCCCAGCATCAACAAAACCTTTTGGTGTGATGTTGTGTTCACATTCATTAATGATCATCACTGATTTTAAAATAAATAATCGTTGTATCCTAGTGTTGAAGTGGTTAGATCAAGGCTCATAAGTTGACTTAGTTTTTTAGTGGCATTCAGTCAACTACTGGTTTGATGAGGTGGAGAGCTAACTCCATCAGTTAGCAAGTTGTCCTTACTAATCCTTTGTAGCTACTTCAACAAAGTAATGGGAAAATAATTGAAGAATGTCTAATAGAATCTACCACATGATTTGATTAAGACCGCAGTAGCAAACATTTAAAGTGTTAACTCAAGTCGATTTCATGGAATTTTATGAAACATTACACATATGTATATGTGTCACACTCTAAAAAAATTATCTCAAAATGAAATGAATTAAATTATATTTATTGCTATTGCATAAAATATTAACATGAAGCACACACATTATTGTTCTTTTGCAGGCATTCTATCATTAGATGTTTATCTGATTAGTGTATGTTTCCATCTCTTCATGACGTGTATTTAATTAATCTACTGTTTGTGCTAGTTATAAGCATTTAAGCGCTTATCTATGCGCTTAAATCCAGACACGCTGTATTGGAAACTAGTCAGGGGGGTGCGCGGGCCATTCGAGTATTGTGACACTTAACAAAGTTTATCTTGTCATAGCTGAAGTATGAGAAGGGAAATTATATATCCTGTCAGAAGATACAATTTAGGGGATAGAAGTGGAGAATATCACTGCAGGTTGGCGAACATTCATTGTGTCAGTAATTACCAAATCAGTCCTGCTTCCAAAGCATTATTCCTGGTATTAGATCCGTGTAACGCTTTTTTTCCTTCTGCGTAATAACAGCGGAATCAGGGCGATTATCATTCGGCTCCAGACAGAATCGAGTCTAGTAGCTGAACACAATTGTGCGCCATTCGCCTGTCCTTTGTGTCTTAACAGTATTCCAAGCAAGCCTTTGTCGACTATGAAATTGGGTCAATGGGATGCATCATAAGGGAGTCTGAGAATGCAACACAGCGTCTAGCAATATGTTTATAATTGTGAAGTAACTCTGTCCACATCGTATCCGGGGAGGTTTCTGCTAAAACTAATTATAACATTAATTATACAACTCGATGTGTTCTACGGTTTCTAAATATTAATAATTTCACTATAAGCTTATATGTTTAACTTATATTTAATTTATACATTAAAACACATTTTTCTTCTCAAAAATGTGTTGAGATTTTTTAAAATTTTTTTTGATATAATTCGTTTTAGAACTATTTTGTTTTGTAAAAACTTTTGCTTTTAAATAATTTTTAAATTCCATTTCAGATGATCTGAAAAGTTCAAAAAGAATACCAATTTCTAAAAAGATTAACTTGTATGTGGAACTCATTAAAATATATTGTGATTTAAATAAACAAGTATGTTATATTTTTTTGTGTATTCTTATAATATTTAGCATATTCAAATTAAAATACTTAAAAAAATGAATATTTTTTTTATTCTGTAAGGGGAATTTCCACATAATTTTTAAAGCGTTATTCTACAATTTTTACAGAAATACACATTTCCAGTTTTTAAAATAACTTTTTGTAAGTTATGCTTAATCTGAAAGTTAATTTTTAAAGATTACATATATATCTCAGTAGTTTTATTTATGTATACATATTACAAAACTGTTTGGGTAGTAATTTTCTGAAGCAGCTTTGTTGTTCAGTTTCAATTGCTAAATACATATGTGAAAAGCCTTCTTATAAAGTTAAAATATTTTGTAAGTTATTGTTTGGAGGTAATGTGTGATAAAGCAGCAGCATTCATTAATTTAAAAATAAACACACACACACCAAGGAGTTATTTGATGTGGACGAAAATTGGTAGGTGTGAATACATGTATCGCGTGCGAAAATAAAACGTTAACAGTATCACAGGAATTGTTTTATTTAGGAAACCCAGCCAGAGAAGAGCAAGGGGGAAAAAATCAATGTTGTGTTGGGCCATCTCTAACCATAGTTGCATTGACTTATTGAGTTGGTGTATGTCCTGCGGGATTGCTTTCCGTTCGTGTTACTCATTCGAAATAATGAACTACTTCGACACGATCCAGGGATTATCGGATTCGAAACTTCTGGTTCTTGGAAGAGATCTAACCGACAAGCTTCCGAAAAAATGATGGCCAATCACAAAGACAAAGAGTGGAAATGCCTACGTGTGTAGCCGGGTATTATTGTGTTGTATGTCCAGAGTTGCGTGAAAGGAAGAGCAACACTACGAAGCATTGTCGTACCACATTGAATTAAGGATATCACTTATAACCATAGAAGTGTCCCGGCTATCAAATGAAATATCACTCCATATCATAATTCCTGATTGTTGAGCTGTGGGGTGGACCACAGTCTGGTGAGTATCTCACCGACGTCCTGGACGTTTGCAAGTACTTCTTTGTTGGTCATCGAGGCTGATTTTGAAGCAGGACTCTCATAGCTGAAAACAATTTTACTACAATCCATGAGATTCGATTTCGAATGCGCACAGAACCACTGTGAATGCGCCTGACTTGTCAAGGGTAAGGATCAATTGGAGCAACGGTCTCTTCGCCTCCACTTCGCTTTCGCTGAGTCACTTATGGATGGTTATTGCAGTCACTGTGGTTCCTGTTACACATCGATTGATGATAAGGGCGCATTAGGACTGTGAGCGCTGACGTACAATTATTCTGCCCTCACTTTCTGTCGTCGTTTTCGGTTGATTGCTACCTTCTTGGAGCTCTATATGACCGTGGTTCACTCATTTTTGCTAACATCGTACAATGGTAGCTTCGCTCCGACCTAAATATGTGTACGACCCTTTGATTTGACACTCATCTTCCTTTAATCCATTTTCACGTCCTGTCTCAAATAGTGCGATCTGCTCGTACTGTTCGCGAATCCGTTCACGTGGAAATTTTTCGTACCATTGGATATTCTCTGGACAACCAAACCTACTTAATTGCTTGAATATATATAGATATATAAATAATCATTAATCATATACTTAATTGTCATAAATCTAGGAGTAAGTAATGCAATGCTTATATATATATATATATATATATATATATATATATATATATATAGCTATAAATAGAATCATAAAAAGACAGTATAGGTCAAAGTTAAATGGCTACAGTAATATAATAGCAAATTCTTAGTCTCGGAATATATAAAGAACTTTTACTAGCTGTCACTGTAACTCTGATATAGAGCTAGCGATGTTCGATTTCAAAGCTGAGACAGTTTAATCAGGACACTGGATTTTTAATTTAAAATATTTTTTATTATTGCTTACTGTTTATTCATATTATAGAATTTTATAGATTCTTTTTGCAACGTTTTATAAAGATTATTCTAGAATGTTCCTCTCTAAAATATAAGTATTGAGCTCCGCAAATTGTATTTAATTGATCTCTGTTCGCTCGTGTTACAAGTTGCTTGTGTTATAACAAGACTCCATTATTGTTAATATGTTTGCTATAATTCTTCGCATCTTTATGGCAATGTATACATATATACTGAAATGCCAAAAAAGTCATGGGATACGTTTTAATAACATCTGAGATTTCCTTTTGCTCGACGAAGAGCCGTAAATCTATGCGGCATTTGTTCGACTGGAAATTTGTCTGTCACAAGCTATTAGCGTTAGACAGTGTAATGTTTCTGGCTGTGTGGTTCAGCGACTTGGAAATCAGGTCAAATCAGAAAAATCCAGTCTCAAAATCTGTTTCAAATTCCTCTCGTATTATAACAACTACCTATGATCTTCAGATCTCTCTTCGTGAAGAAACAAAAACATTACTTGAAGAGTTTAGTTTACCATGGCCATAGAAGATACCTTCACGATGAAGGCCTGTATGCAATAAAATCGATTAGATGCATCCCATTAAAATGAATAAAAAGAGCCCGAGTGAATCGGGTTAGAGGGCATGCGGATGGAGCAAAAGATGAAAGACATTCTACACTTTTACAAAAGAGCCCAGATTTTTTTAGAAAGATATTCTCGTCGTGTTCTGATTTGAATATAACAAGGAATCAGTTTCCATTAACCCAACAGCGTTGAAAGACATGCTTGCCGCAGAGGTGGAATCATGGTGTAGGCTGGCATCTCTTTGAGAGGCTATATGAACTTGTATGTGTTCAATTTTGGCACTGTGAATGGTGAAAGCTATTGAGATTAAATTCTTGATAAACGTTGGAGAACCTATGCTGCTGCTATTGGTGATAATTTTATTCTGTTGAACACAATAATGTTCAGTCACATTGATCCATATAAAAGATACCTATTTGCTCTGGCACTCAGCAAATGGAATGACAATTTCGTGAGCCGAAAAATCTATCATCCTCTAATAACGAATTGATTCACTTTTAGCTCTGATCACGGAAGATATTCTTCTTGGCATGGATTCAGCAAGTTGCTGTTGCCTTTGGTGAGGAATGTTGATCCACGCTGATACTTATGACGGCTGTTGGGTCAGGTTGGATGATGGCATTTCCAAGCTTTAGAGTGATCTTTTCGCTTCACCCCATAAATACTCAATAGGATTGTGGTCACCGGATTGAGGTGGTAGTAAAAGCAGGTTAAACTCTGATTGATGTTCTTTTAATCAATTTGAGACCGATAGAGCAAAGTGCATTTCCTTGCTAAAAGTGATTATTTCCATAAAGAAACATAGCTATATACGAGTGCACGTAATCGGCAACGGTATTGATATAATCTGCCCTGTTTAATGTTGTGTACACAAATATCAATGGACCCAGTGCACTCTAGTGTAACATTTTTCACACCATTATTCCACTCTCACTAGCCCGAAGAATTGTCATTTAGCAGGAGGGATCCATGTGTTCTTGCTGCTTGCTCCATATTCTGATCCTGCAATCTGCATGATGGAACAGGAAATGAAATTCATTCATTCCAAGTTACTTTTTTCCAATCATCACGTGATTAATTTCGTCATTCGTGGGCCAACTATAGACGCCTTTTCTTATTTTTCTATGAAATCAAGGGCACTTTTGATGATGTATTACTGCTAAAGTCCATTTTTTTCAGCGAATGTTTGGTTATGTGTTGGGAGAGGCTTTGTGATGCGCATGCATTAAATTCAATTGTAATTTTTCGCTTTGTTGTCCGTCTGTTGCTGCAGTCTTTGCGCGTGTTATTCGCCTTTCACCTCTCCCGTTCATCAGCCATTTCGTTTGAAGTTTTTTCTCAATTGCCACTCTCTGAACACCCGAGATACCGTTGGAAGAGAAATTTCTGAGAGCCGTTGTTTCAGACATACTGGCACCAGCTCTTTTTGCACTGACGATCATCCCTTGTTCAGAATATCTCACGTCTTTCGTTTTCTGCTTGACATTAAATTCCATGAGAGATAATTATGTCGTCTGAAAGAGAACTTAAGGAGGTTGTTTATCAAGCGACTCTGTCTGGTTATATTCCTCTACGTCACTGTCGGACTGATTTTTTTAAAATAAAGGATGTCTGTAATTTTTAGCTTAGTGTACATATTAGCAATGATCGTATTAAAAATCTTTTCATATATAATTTATCAAATGATTTGGAAATTTCAGTTTTGTTTACACTAAAAATATATTTGCTTTCAAGGATGCTGCCAATTCTGCTATTCATGAAGCTAACACACTGTTCCGTGATACTCCAGAATTCGATCGTCTTAGGTTTGCTGTTGCATATTTTGCTTTATCACGTAATGATGTGAACTGTGCTCTAAAAATTTTGGAGGAAATCAAACCTGACAAATCATGTTATTTTGAAGCTTTGAAGCAACGAGCAGAAATATATTTAAACCAAAGAAAGAATAGAATAAAATATATTAATTGTTATAGGTACGTATATTTGTTGAAACATTTATTCTGATATTTTATAACCTCTTAATATTATATACATTAAAAATGTACATAAAGATTCGATTTTATAAGATTTGTGTACATTGTCTGAACATGAAATTTAGCTTGTAAATTTTTAGTGCCTTTCCAAACGGCTTATATGGTTATGTGTTGAATGTCCTTAGACGTAAATAGATTTCACATTTAAGGAAATTTCAACATAGGACAAAGGAAACTTATGTTGCTGGCAGTTTTATTATTTTTTTTCGTACTCATACCTTAAAGAATATAATATATTTTTTTAAGACATGGCAACTCTAAAATTGACTTTAAAATTTCTTTCCTGAAATATTATCTCCAGAATTTCTATATGAAAAATTAAGTTGCTAAATGTTATTGGTATATATATTCATTGTATATGCTTATATCCATGGATGATATTAGAATACAAGTTTTACAAAATTTGATGTAATTAACAATAGATATTTCATACATACACATAGTATCTAAGAAATATCAATATTCATAAGCAACTGTTGTGGCGGGTCATAAATTTTTTATCATTTGTGCAATGAGAACAATGATTTATTTCTGAAAGAAAATTATAATAAGAGTTTTTTCTTGACAGGCAACTGATTCGGTTATAAAGTTGTTACAGAATTGCCAAACATTTTGTAAAGATACTTAATAGTGATTGGGAATTAAAAATTTAAAAGAAAACTAAGCATATTTGACTCTAATGCCAACATATCTTTGTTTCTCTAAAGATTTGAAACAGAAAAGTGCTTGTTTCTTTTATTTTTCAAAATTTTTTTTCCCCATCAAACTGTATTTTATTACTTGTTTTGTTTCATAGAATTTTAGTTTGTGCATCATCGTTTCTTGGAATAGGGAATTTTTAAAATGAATTATTAATTAGTTTCGTTATAAACATTCATCGCTTTCCCCAAAATTCATTTTTGGATAGAATTTTTATGATTTTGCTTGTATGGATTATGTCTTTTGATAATAAAAGCTATATATATATATATATATATATATATATATATATA